>VXBL01005387.1:274303-293319 GCA_013400195.1 Aramus guarauna | reverse complement strand
TTTTTTTTTTTTTTTTTTTAATCTGGACCATTAATCTCTCTTTGATCAGGAACTTTCAAATCCCATTGCCAAATTATATAGCCATCAATACAAAGCTCTCTTTCTAGTTCACTGCTTTTTTCTTGGAGGAAACACCCTTATCCCACTGAACTGAGATGTAGATGGTATGGGTGAACTGCTACAGCTGATCTTTTCTCCTGTAGTGTGAAGCGAGGAACTTTAGCAAGTGCGTCTTGTGAGCAGGACATTTGTGCTTCCACAATTGCATTGTGGCTCAAGGTCGGGAGCTGTGCCTTTGAACGCAGTTGGGTGCAAATTGTCTTCAGTGCTTGCATTGTTCAGCTCTGGATTTGAGATATAAATCTGGAGCTATTACTGGGTTGCAATTCAGTCAAAAAAATAATGATACAGGTCTTGGGAATAAGGCACTTGGGCTGAACTCTTTAGCAGTAAAATTCATTTTGATAGCAGCAAAATATGCCACATTTTCTAACAGCCTTCCGTGTTCACTCCATGTTATGTCTCTGGAGTTGTCTGTACTAGTGGACCTTTAGCTGTTTTTAATTCCTACCCTACAACTGCCTGTCAGTTCAGCAAATCCCATCAAGCCCTTATGAACGTGAGAGAATTAGGAGATCAGGAACAAGGAGCCTTCATGATCTCTCTTTAAATTAGCCTCAAGGAGTAGAAGCAGCAGGAGCTGGTTGGAGGGGGCTGATGTGGGAGGGGAGTGGAGAGGATCTCCAGCATGCAGTGGCAACATCTGGATTTCCTGATGGCCAAATCCTGCCAGGGCAGCTGCCTTCAAACCCTGCCGGGTCCTTAGCGTGTGGCTGCAAATGTTTTACTGTGGGGAGTCAAGGACTTTGTGACCCATCCCATGGCTGTGCAGCCTTGCGGAGAGGCTGGAGAGGAGATGCTCTTCTCTGGTCCATGCCAAGGCTGGCTCCAGCTGTCACCACAAAAGCTGCTTCCGGGTGGCATGGGATGCCATCGTGCAACTAAGGAGAAGGGCTGTGAATGGGAGTCTCTCGGCTTCACAAGTCCCAGACCTGTGAGGAGAGATGCTGGAACAATAAGGAGTGTCCCACACACCAGAGCTCTTTCTTGACCAGACAATTCCTACCGGGTGTACCTTGCCAGTGGAGGCTGTCCCCATTACACAGAGCTCTGTCCCAAAGTAACAGGGTCATGCACAGATTTTAGAGGCAAGAAAAAGAAAATGTTCAATGTTGGGGGAAAAAATTAAACAAAATTCAAAGATTTTGCAGAGATTTTAAAATTTGATAAGCTGATTTGTCTCAAAAGCAAATTCCATGGGTCTGCCAGTTGCAGGTCTGCCAGTTGCAATGCTGCCTGTTTTCAGGCTAAAAAATGCAGCCTTTTGAAGACACAATTTGTTGTTTTGGAAAATAATTAATCTGGAAAACATGAAATTTGTCAAGTTGTGTGTTTTCAGTGTGAGAAGAGCCACTCATGAAGGTAGAAAGTACACCCAGGCTGGGAGCAGGGATACAGCAACCGCCTGTCCACCGCCCAGATGTGCAACTTTCAACACATTAGGTGAATTGTCAATAAAAGAGAAAAAAACACTCTTGGAAACAGAGTGAATCCCTTTAATGAATAAAAACCTTGTGCACAAGAAAGTGAAATGTCGTGTAATGAGCCTGAGGCCCATTAAAGGAAGAAATCTGCTATTTACCTCTCTCTGTACTGTGAAATCTCTCTTAAACAAACACCTGCTATAGGCATAAAGCTGCTAAGTATTAAATTGGCTGCACATTATACCCAGACTATTATCAGTTATCTAAGGAAAACATTGCCTCATTTTCAAAGCTTTTTGCTGGAGTCCATAGTAGACAAGAACTTTATTGTTGGTTGTGTATCACCAGTTTTACTCTAAATGACTGAGAGGCTAATGTCCACTTTTCCTATCTGAAAAGCTGAGATTTCCCCAAAGTATCACAAAAAAGGACCCTTGCCGTGATTACTTCTGATAGCAGGACCACCCATACATACCATCATCATCCCAGGGGATGAAGTCTTCCTGGAAAATCTGTTCAGAGGTCAGAGCTGGACATGTCTCAGAGGCAGGTTTGCAGAGCTTTTGTAGGTTGGAATGTGCTCTGACACCAGCACTCTTGCCTTTGAGGAGCCTCCCCAGTTCAATGTAAAAAAGCCAGTCATTGGTCTAAAAGGAGGAGGCAGGACTGGCAGAGAAAAAGCTGAGTGGAGAGTGGCTATGCAGAGAAGAGGGCAAGTCTATGCCATTACGTTGTGTGTGTTGTCCCGGGGCAATGGGTGATTGATTGCTGTGGAGCATCTCACAAAGACAACCCTGCAAGGAAGAGCTTAGTCCTACTGGGTAGCTATTGCTATTGACATGGTGACTGTGTGAGGAGGAGGATGGTAGCCACAGCCTCCTTCCCTACCTGGCAGGTGTCAGCCTGGAGCAGCATGCTGCGGGAGGCAACCACTGGTTGAACAGGAGGTGCTCCCAGAGGAGCACTGTCTGCTGTCTCAGGAGGCATGCAGGGCCACAGTCAGTTTTCTAGCAGAAGTGTAACATTTTGCTCCAGGGCCTGAGGATGATGGGTCCATCGTGGAGCTCGACCCCCATTCCAGCTCATGCAGAGCTTAGCCAAGCAGCACTGAGACGTGCAGCTCAAGCCCACGTGCCACTGGCCAGTCCAAGTAATATCCCCATCAACTCATGGCTGGATAGTGAAGGCTGGCAGGCTCCAAACCTCTGCTTTTTTATCAGTCCCCACAGAGGTATCACCAGCCAAGTCTTCTCTGCAGGTGAAGGATGAGAAGGTCAAGAGCAGAGCCATTTGTCCAAGGTTTAACTGACCCTCCCAGGAGCTACAGGACTGGGATCTACCTTCATTCCTGTTTTGCAGGTGAGGCCCAGAGGTGGTGGGGATCTAGGCATGGTCACTCAACTCATCTGCCATAGCAAGAAGCAGAGAAAGGCTCGTCTGCAGGTTGCCTTTTACCACACACATCCCTGATGCTTGGGAACGTCCTCTCCACACTGAAACTGGAAATGAGCTGTACCCCATGAGCCCTTCAGCTGGATCAGTAATGCATTTGCCATAGTGTCTGTTGAAATCTCATAAACTTCACAGCTCCAGCCCTTGAAATTACCGTTGAATTGTCTTTCAAGTGGCTCATTTGGGGTCCTGTTCCCTAATTTGCTTTACAAATTGGTGAGCTCTCAGTGGGCCAAATCCCTGCTCCAGGTGCATAAAGGACTTGCTAATAGCAGAAAGTCCATCTTGCAAACAAGACTGACATGTGAAGGACGATACTGGGGTGATGGAGGATAGAGACTCCACTTCCAGTGGAGAGGAGACAAATCATGACATGGTGACATGAAGATGCAACATGTTACACCAGGGCAAATATCTGAATAACCCAGAGGGGCAACTGTTTCATAGAATCAGAGAATGGTTTGGGTTGGAAGGGACCTTTAAAGGCCATCTAGTGCATTCCCCCTGCAATGAGCAGGGACATCTTCAACCAGAGGAGGTTGCTCAGAGCCCCATCCAATTTGACCTTGAGCACTTCCAGGGATGGGGTATCTACCATCTTTCTGGGCAACCTGCTCCCAGTGTCTCACCACCCTCATCATAAAAAATGTCTTCCTTATACCTGTGTAAAAACCATGACCCCTTGTTCTATCACTACAGGATCTATTAAAAAGTCTGTGCCCATCTTTCTTGTAAGACCCATTTAAGTATTGAACGGCTGATATAAGGCCTCCCTGGAGCTGAACAACCCCAACTCTCTCAGCCTGCCTTCACGGGAGAGGTGCTCCATCCCTTTGATAATTTTTGTTGACTCCTCTGGACCTACTCCAACAGCTCCACGTCTGTCTTGTCCTGGGGACCCCTGAGCTGGACTCAGTACTGCAGGGGAGTCTCACGAGAGGGGAGTAGAGGGGCAGAATCCCCTCCCTCGACCTGCTGGTCATGCTGCTGGTGATGCAGCCCAGGATACAGTTGGTGCTTTGGGCTGCAAGAGTACATTGCGGGCTCATGTCCAGGTTTTCATCCACCAGTACTCCCAAGTCCTTCTCCACTNTAGAGAGAAGGATGTTGTGGGGGACTGTGTCAAAGGCCTTACAGAAGTCCACATAGATGACATCAATAGCTGTTCCCTTGTCGACCGAATTTATTCTTCAAACCCAGAAATCTCAACATCAATGCCACACAAACCTTTAAAATTTGGCAGTGGGTAGGACTTGCTGCTTTTAATTCTTTTCTAGCCTTCACTGAGGTCATGTTCTTTAAATTATTGCAATAGCTACCTAATTTCCTACCCCAGTATTGCCAGCTGTTATTTTATTAAATAATTAATTAGTTTTTATTATTTAATTGTGTCTTTCTGCCTGAATGGCGGAAGATAATAACCACGTCACAGTGATGCAGCACTAACTCCAGGCAACAGCCCTGGTGATGTCATAGCTATGTCACAGCAAGGAGCCACCAGCTTCTAGAACCAGCCCTGGGGTGTCATGACCTGTCTTGGTCCTTCCATCATAGAAGGCCACTAGGTTGGTCAGGCAGGACTTACCCTTGGTGAAGCCATGCTGGCTGTGTCAAATCACCTCCCTGTGCTCCGTGTGCCTTAGCAGAGCTTCTAGAAGGATCTGTTCCATGATCTTCCCAGGCACAGAGGTGAGATCGACAGGTTGTTAGTTCCCAGGGTTGTCCTTGCTGTCTTTCTAAAAATGGGTGCAATGTTTCCCTTCCCAATGTTTCCCTGACCTGACTGCCATGACTTTTCAAATACCATGGAGAGTGGCTTGGCAAGTACATCAGCCAGTTGCCTCAGGACTCTTGGATGCATTCTGTTGGATCCCATAGCCTTATGGATGTCCGGGTTCCTCAGGTGGTCTCAAACATCCAGATTACTGGTCCTGAACATACCTGGAGTGCAGAGGATGCCTGGAGCTGGCTGTGCACATGTTCTTGGTCCTGCCAGGTTTCCAAATGTTGTATCAGAGATTCAATAGGACTCAACCCTTCTGACTGGCCAGTGCAGTGGGTTAAGATCTAGCTTGGACAGGGGTAGGATATGAGATGCAATTCTTACATCCACATTTTCAGTGAATGTGTGAGTGTGTTGAAGACCACAGTGGGTTGTGGACAACCAGGGCTCTGTTCCCAGCTCTGTCATGGCGTCCTGAATAAGTCAGTTGTCTGCCAGATGATGCACCAGTCTGATGGGCAGAGAGGTGCTGCCTGGATGTCACACAGTCAAAATGGTTATGAAATCAAAATTCACATGCCTATGCAGTGGATTATCATATTATAGCCAAAAAGGGGCAAGTTCATTTCTATAATGATATCAATATGTTTGAAACGTTCAGAGAAAACCAGCAAAACCGTTTGGGACTCAGAAGCAAAGATGAAAAGCGTTAATATTTTTAGCACGATGGTCTCTGCTTCAGCAAGGTCATGACACCAGCCCATTATCATTTGAAAAGTGTACTCATGAAAGAGGAAGAAGAACTGGTTTGGAGCAAGTAGGTGTAATGGGATGAAAGGCACAAAGCTACATTTCAAGTCGAGAGCAGCCTCTTCCAGGCACTTGACTGAGAACTGCGACACCCAATTTCCTTCCTGTCGCTGCTGCTGACCAGCTTTTTCATCTGCAATTTCTATTATTCAGATGGGTGGAAATTACTGCAATAAATATTGATGGGCCGGTGTATGGGAATGACCGCACCGAATATTGACAGATTACTATACAAGTGCATGTGAACTGCATAGGAATAAGTGACTGGAAGCCCAACGTGCTGCAGAGCCGGCTCTGGAGCAGTTCTGGAGGTCTCCAGTCTGTGCAGGGAAGGTGAGGTGATGTGAAAAGCCTCTCTGGGCCTTCCCAGCTATGGCTGATACCGCACTGTTTGGAAACGGATGCACATCTTTCATTTTTTCATGGAGAAAGAAAATCAGCACGGATCTGAATTGCACGGAAATAGGGTTGGTTCCTAGAGGACTCAGTTTGCAAGACGCTGCAGAACACTCCAGCGTTGGGGGGCTGTGCTGGCGCAGGAGTCAGCTTTGCATATTCAGAGGAGATGGGGAACGGAGGATTTTGTATCACAGGTGACCTTGTGGCACACTGCAGGGATTTAACTCTTCTCCCGGCTGCTGAGAAAGGTGAAGGTCTGTGTCCGTGACCCTGGAGAATATCACCAAAAAGCTGCTTGCAAATTCTAGCAGTCTCCAAAAAGCATTTCAAATGAAATGTCCTGAAATAAAGACTCTTAAGCACTTAAAAGTGTTAAGATGCTAATTAATTCTGATGATTTGTATGTTTTAATTATTCACTGACACTGTATTTTTTTTTTCAAGCAGAAAAGGAACTGTTTGAGTTCGAAATTTTTAAAGTGTCACTGCCTCTGCTACTTAAAGCAATGTAATTGTGTTTAATTAAACTGAGACCAACAAGGCTGTATTGTGTGATGCTTGCAAAGAAGCCTGTGAAATAGGAAATGTCAAAGATTAAACAAACCTCTTTTTAAGCCAGCTAAGGGGAGAGGTGCCACTGTTTATAACATCAGAGCCAGAAAAAATACAATAATTAGAAAAAAACAGGTCATATGGAAAAAACAATATCCAACTTGACAGTCTTTCATGCAGATATGATTTGAAGTTCATTACTCATTGTATTCCTGCACAGAAGGCTTTTTGTTATTCTTTGTGCTAAGTCATTTTTTAATTTAAATGGAGATGGAGATGTGTTCAAAGGATTTTTTTAAACAAATGAACACAGATGCATTTCATGTCGTTTTTGATATAAAGGTTGAATGAAGCTGCAGGGAAGGAAAACTGCATTTAATTAATTTATAATTTTTTTCACAAATAGATCTGTTTCTGACCGCTTTCTTTAATATTCATGTCTGGTTGGCAGGCAGAGAGTACATGAGGTTATTTCCTCAATTGAAGCCTAGTATAACTACTTTTGAAAGAACATAACAGTTAAATTTAAGCACTAAAACGTAAATATGTGTATTAATGTAGAAAGTGACGACAGGAGATTTCTCACAGGCTGCATTTCATCACATGGACCCAAATGATATTGTAATCTGAGATGCTCATTCAGACATAAGACACATATCATTAAAATGCACTTTAATTCTCCACTTTGGCGCTTACAGCTATTTTCCACCCCAAAAGGTTACAGTGTTAAATATACAAACAGACAGTTCTCCCTCCCTCCCGCTCCCGACGCTGGGTACCTCAGGATGGGGCCAGCGGCACGGCTCTGGAGCCAGCCCCAGCAGGTGGGCACGGTCCAGCGGGCGAGTGGGGCCCTTTGCCACCCCCCAAAGCCCCTCTTGCCCCCGACTCGTCCCCGAGCTTGGGCGCGGGGACGCTGGGCGAAAACCCGGTACAAGCCCAGTGCGGTGCCAGCTGGAGGCACGGCAGAGCCTTCCCGGCCTCCCCGGTGAGCGGGGTCCACAGCCTGCCTGGAGCAGCACCTTGTCCAAAACCAGACCCCAAGTTACAGCACCCAAAAGCAGACCACTCCAGGATGAGGACCACGGAGCCTGCCCTTGCTGGGGAGCAGCTGGGGTTGGAAGAACCGCTCTGCTCATTTCTCCCCTGCAACCCATGAGTTTCTGCACACCTGACAATACCATCCTCTCCTCTCGCTAATAGATATTGGCCCTGGGGGCAGATCAATGCGCAGTGGCTCAGCCTTGGGCAAACTGCATTTGCCTTTACAGTGGGTCTTCTTTAGCACGCCTAAGCAAGAAGATAAATGCTTGTAGTCCGTTGTTCAAAAAGTTGCTTGGATGGAATTAGCTTACTTCATACACTTAATGTGCCATACAGTTCAACTGTCCTGAAGCAAAATCTCCAGGAAATGTATAATAAAATAACCCACATGTTGGGATTCGTGATCGCTAAAATCTGTCTGCCTTATTATCTGGTGTGCTGGATACATGAGTGGACAGAGCAGATGTCTCCATTTGGAAGGTGTTAGAATTGTCAAGGGTTTAATTAGGAAACCAGCCCTGGAAAAGACTGCTATCTGGTTGAGTCCAGCCCCTGAAATAGCACCATGCCCCATATATCCTTTCCTAGGCTGATTGGGATAACTGGCTGGGGGTGGAGGGGCTGCGGGTGATTGCACCCCAGTGTCCCTGAGAATAGGCTGGTGAGATGGGAAGGACTGTGTGTCCATCCCAGGGCACCAATCCACCCCCGCACTCTGTGACAACAGGGGTAATGCTCCATGGGAAGAGGTCCAGGACATCACCCAAAGGGAAGTTGGCTCCACCAGCCTCCTGGTGCTGCCACGTGTTGCAGTAGCATTTGTCCCTAACCTGCCATTGCAGGGACTCCCACTGTCCTCGTCCCCGTGTCTGTTCTTCCCTGCTGGAGGGCTCCTCCGGCAGTGCCATGTGTGGGGCTGGACAAGCCTGCATTCCTGTGGATGCTCTGTCACTCTAGGACACATATGATATGTTTTTATTGAAACTGTTCAAAATTACTTCAACCAGTTGATAATGCTATTGAGTGTGATGCCGACAAATTAAGAAATGTGGCATAAATGATCGTAAAAATGGCAAATGAGAAGCCCATTGCATGGCAGGAAATGTGAAATTGCTACAACAGTGCATGCCACTGATGTCCACTTAGCTTTGGGTGACAGTGGTCTGCTTGTATGTCTAAGCAATCAGTTGATTAATTGATCTGTCTGCCCAGTCCATGCAGAAAAGATATTTTAGCCCACAACTCTCATTTAAAAAGTATTCTTCCAGAATCTAATGGCAGAAAATGAGTTGTTGCTTCCTCTCTGGGATGAACCAATGCCAGATGCCAAACCCTCAGTCCTCACTTCCACTACAGAGCAGCAGACCGTGGTAGACACATTAAACAGAGCCTGGCAGTGCTTAGGAGGGTTAGAAATGTGATTGTCTGCACTGCTAAATTGTCAGAAAGGGCCCTGGGTTTTTGACTGTGCCAGATAGCTCTCTGTAAACCAATTCCTGTACATGGTCAGCAGCTGGAGTGTTCCTGGAACTGTTTTGGATACATCCATCCTGCTACAGGGACTGGGAGAGTCCAAGAACCATCCTGTTGTTGCTCCACTGCTCTGCCACCTTTGGTTCCTGTAGGTGTGCTGCTCTGCCGATGCTGCTCTGTATGATGCTCTTATGCTCCCAGCAGTCGAAATTCTCATCTTTCGGTCCTCTCCAGATGACAAGAGTGCAGAGTGGTGAGGTGGTGAGACCTCCCTGGTGACGTGGTGGTGAGACCTTCTCGCAACCTTTAGGAGGTCTCTTCCTGCAGGGAGCTGTTGCAGCTCTGGCATACCCATCACATCATCTCTTCTGCAGAACACATCCCACATGGGTCCAGCATCCTGCTTACACACCCTGCCCCAGTGGCACCCTATTTTAGTGCTACTGCTATCCATAAAGATCCTTGAGGCTGAACCATTACAAAATGGCCACCTGGACTTACTTTAGCTAAAATAGCAACCCATAAGTCCTTTCCTTCTCCTTGGGCACTTCTGAGTGCCTAGATGTCCACCCAAGCCTACCCAGGTGCCAAACATCCTGGTACCCAGCTCAGCACTGAGTCTCACCCACATCCCCCCACTCCATTTCTCTGCTCTGCTGACCAGTCTGGAAGGTGTTTTCAGAGCCATCCAAATGGGTTAGGATGGAAAGAAAACAGCCAGAAAACAACATGTTCCTCATCATGACGGGGTGGTGATTTGAGATACTTCAGTGGGTCTCCAAGGCTGCTCCAAGAATGCAGCTGGGACTGAAAGGGGATTTTCTCTCCTTGCCAGGGGCTGTTCTCTTTGCTGCCTCTTAAAGCAAAGGCATTCAGTCATGCCAGCACTTTTGCATTGCAGGGCTCTGTTAGGGCTTTACCCTGCTGGAGAGACAGCTGAACATTTTCCATCAAAATTATTTTCAGCCAAAACTGATCTTCATCAACACAGAAAGCAGCATGTATCTTGGGGGAGGGTCAAAATTTCAGAATCTCATTAAGGAAATGAGACTGGAAAAAAAACACAAACCACCCAAACAACAAGAGAAATCTCATTTTTGGTTTTGATAAAAACCCTGGAAAATCTTGCAGAAAGTCTTCAGAAAAAATGTTTGTTGTGAGCCTGTATAAAGAAGTGCTCCTGTGGATGTACAGTTGTCCCGAATCCAGCCAGCTCCTGGCCGGGGGGGCTGGCCCAGGTGCATGGCAAGCCCTAATAGACATGTTTCCTTCATTTGTTTGCTTGAAGCGCCTCGGGGCTGTCCACAGGCGAAGGATACATTGAGATAACATACAGATTCATTAGTGCCCCTGCTCATTAACTGAGACCTCTGTGTCAGTGATGTGGCTTCTCTAATTTGTGTCAGTGGTGCAGGGGGCCAGGAGCCGCCCCGCTGCCTGCCCAGCCCTTGCAGACAAAGCCCCCCATCCTCAGGGGTGACTCCTGCCCACCTCTGCCCACCTCACCTGCCCCTTCCAGATCCGGAGGCTCAGCGCTCCTCTCCGATCCCCGGCGTGACCTGTGCTAGGGCTGCACGTACCGATGGAGAGATACGGAAGCTCGTGCTCTAGGTCAGATGCTAATGAAAGGGGGTTGGTGCTGGGATGAGGAGGAAAAGCAAGAAGGCTGAGAATTAAATTGGGGACAGAAGTCAGGGGCTCTCATGGTTTTGGAAACACAGCACCAGATGTCACCGCTTTGCTCCTGCCAGGCAAAGCCCTCAATCTGCCCCCCCTGCCAGAAGAAACCAATCCTCCTAATCAGAGGTGTCTGTTTGCAGGGATTAAGTGGAGATCAGGACGTCTGAGGATCGTACGCTCTTTCCTGAAGAGGTTCTGGTTATTTAAAGAAGTCTAATTTGCTCTCCTCATTACCAGGGGCTGGGCCACACTGTGCAGAGCCCCTGCTGTGCTCCTTGGCTGGAGCTGCTCTGTGTACCTGTCCTCTCCTCCCTCAGCCCAGGGTGATGCATCCCAAGCTGGGACCAACTCTCCCTGTGCCTGTGGCCATGGTAGGGAAGGGGCTCCTCTGGGCTGGCTGTTGAATCACTTCCAAAATTTCAGGAGTAACCAGCACACAACCTGGCTGGGATGTAGGGCAGGTAGCCCTGAACTGTCACTGAACTGTCAGCCAAAGGCCAGGAACAAAAGGAAGATGAAGGGCTGGCTCTGTGCTGCAGAGAAACCTTGAACAACTCCACCATGAGTCTCCACTGACTCCAAAACTCCCTGCTGGGATATGGGTACACATGGCTGAACGATGCTCCTGGGAAGACGAGGCTTTCCTGAAATGGCAGTGTGCTGCTGCCTTTCCCCTGGTATGTCTGCACCAGTTCTGAGCAGCCTTGTGTCTCCACAAAGAGAATTGAAGCTTCTGGTTCCCAGAGTTAAACACCCAGTTCCTGACAGTCTCCCCTCTCCAAGGGTGCTCTTGCAGCTGAGAATGGAAAACCTCTGGAGATATCCTGCAAGGTGCAAGTAACTCTTTTGCTGAGTCCTCTGCAGCAACCCCTCCTCATCTCACTTCCTCCTGGCACAGAATTTCTGAGCAAGGAAGTGACTCAGTACTGACACCTTCTGCACTTGGCTGCAGAGACAGGTTCACTCTTCAGTGTCCCATTTATAAGGAAGCTTTGGTTGGATTCCCTTTATCCACCTCTGTGTTGTCCAGGGCACAGACTACAGAAGTTCATGGGGAAGAGGCGTTCTGTCTTTTCTTCTAGAAGCTGATGGGGACACTGGAGACATGCTGTGATGCTGCACTGGTCCTGGATACCATCCTTGCTGTGCACTTAGCCTGGGGAAATCTTTCTGTGGGGCAGGGATACTCACAACCCCACAGGCCATGATCCCACCTCCTGCAGTTCAATCTGTGCTGGAGTGTGGTTAAAGACCAACCCTTCTGGGAGATACCTGCGGTCTCTGTTTCATGTCATCGGCCCTTTCTCTAGCTGCAGGCACTGCTGTAACGAGAGGCACCTCTGCAGGTCTCAGCGGTAGGCTTTTCTGAAGGATGGCCCGTCACCTCCGAGTGCACATGACACTTCACCTTCTGGTCAATGGCAAGTGTTCCACTGCTTTCATGGCAGGGACATCTCGCAGGGCCATTGCACTGCAATTGCCAAAGGAATTTTCTTATCCCACCACTGACTCATAGGACTTTTTGCAAGAGTGCCGAGCATGCATCTTCAGTGGACAGAAACACAGATGGGGTAACTGACTAGTGCTGGTAGCTGTTCTGCTCTGAGTGGGAGGTGGACTGGGGAGCTCCAGAGGCCCCCTCCCATCAATACAGCTATGATGAGAACCACGAAGTAGGAGGAAGGACCAGCTGCATTTGCAGTCCATAGTGCATGGGGACATTTTCGATGCTTCACAGAACCAGAACAGTCTGAAGTCTGTCCAGGAATGGAAAGTATTTCAGGACCCAGATGGCTCCTTCCAGTTAGTAGATGTGATTGATGTCCATTTACTACCTTTAAATATTTCTGCAGCACCTGGGACTGCAGCCTCCGAGGACCTGCTGCACCACCCAGAGTAGGAAGCAAGGTCCATGTTCCTCCTGCAGCCATGTGCATCCCATAGGGAAGCACTTCAAGGCAGAGTCCCACAAATACCAGTCCTTCCTCAGTCCTGCTCAATACCTGCCAGGGAACCAGAAAGATGAGATGCTCACAAGTACAGGGCACATGCTGATGGTAGGCAGCCCCTGGCTTGGCCTCTGACACCAATGGGGGCTCAGGGCTTTGGTGAAATCAGCTTGCAGGTGAAGAACAACTTGTGAGAGATGAACCGAGTCGGGGTGTGTCTGGTGGGAAAAGCACACTGCTGGAGACGTGTACTTTCAGTGCAGGGTCCTCTGGTTGGAGCAACTCGTCCACAATGGTTTGATTTGTGGTAGACCAGGTTGTAATTAGTTCCACACTGAAATTTCAAAGTCAGTAAAATCAAAGTGCCCTGACAAATGGCTGGTGTCTGAGGTTGCTCCTACAGAAACAGGTTGTTTCTAACATATGCTCAGTCCTTTTCCCAGTAGCTGGCTTGCTTCTTGTCTTTATGGCCCATTGGGATGCAGTGAGATTGTAGCTTTCAGAGTCAGTCACTACCAGCTAACTGCACTAAACTAGCCTGAAAATCCCAGGATAAGGGAGTCCTGGGAGGAGGAGACATAGGGGTGGCTCATACACAGGGGATAATGGGGACTGCTCCCACCAGAACTTACTCCTTTGTGGCATGTTCAGGGCAATGGTGTCCAGGGAGCACCATGAGCCCAAGGCTGGTGCTGCCTTGACTTGGTTCCTCTGCCATGAGATGAAGATGCTGCTTTTGCTGGAGGGACAAGGTGTCAGCAGGAAAGCCTTTATAAAAGAGCTGTGCCCCATGTTACTCCTGTTTTCCCCTTGCCACTCTGCTCCGATCTCCATCTAGGATCTCTCTTCTGGAAATCTGGGGCCAGACAAGGTATGGGAGCACCATGAGCAAACAAGTCATGAGGAGAGTAGCATGGCACAGACGGTGGTACCAGGCAGCTGGGGGAAGCACTAAGAGGGGAGATGTCACACCTGTACAGCTATGAGCCCATCTAGGATGCACAAGTGGACCTGAAGTCCATGTTTCCACGTGGAAGTTGGCTATTTGGGGAGAATGCAGAAAAGGTACGTAAGCTGGAGAAAATGAAGGAGTGAAATTTGCTTAGTTTTTCAAGGAAGTCTAGGGATGACTCAGTTATAATGTGCACGAGCACTCAGCAGGAGAGAACAGAGATCTTTTTGGCCTTCAAGTGTATGACCTGTATCAGGGCCTGTCCATTCCTCACTTTGTCCATCAGTAAACTGGAGATAAAATTCACCCAGAGTTATGAGATTTGTTGGGTAAGCACCACCATACTCCTACAGAGAAAGTATCATATGAGAGTCTGGTACCAATACCACGCTGAATATGCAGTTTCTTTTATGTTGGATACTCCAGGAAAGATTATACAAGGAGTTATTTCATACCCAGTTTATTTGCACCCTTTAACTAACCTGCTTCACTCTGAGGAGGAACTGTGTAGAGTACTGAGGTGCAACATCGAGGTGAGGGTCCGGGAGGGGATGGGGAAAGTGGTCACCATCCCCGTGGCAGGGCTGCCCCTGGGGCTGAGCTGCAGCTGGAAGAGGCTTGTCCCGCTATGCTGGGAGATGGCTTGACTTGCTGGTGCTGCTGCTGGATGGTGTCCTAGGGCAAAGAGTGATGTGTCCTCCCTCCTCCCAGGGCAGGGGAGGCATCAGTGGATGAGCTGCAGCTCAGCTGGGGGTGCTGCATCTCACCCCAACTGCCAAAGGACGAGATGGGGCAGAGATGGGGGAAGAGAGCGAGCCCTCCTCCCGCCCACCCATCCTCTCCAAGGGTGCTGTCTGAGTGTGAGGTACCTCCCAGGTCACCTCCCAAAAACTCCTTTCCTGCAGTGGGCAAGAAAAAGAAATAGCACTGGAAAAGTAAACTATTGGAAAGGGCATCCCTCCTCCAGGTATCCTTCCTTCCGAGGACCCTGTTCCCCCCTGCCGGGGGTCACACCGCTCTTGCCACCGAAACAAGGGGATAACCCAAACCCACCAAGGCTGTGGGTGGGCTAGAAGCTGTGGAGCTCACAGCCCCCACCTTGCATTGTGTAGGGGTTTGGCTGTAAATAGCAGTTGAAAGGCTGCGTTCAGAGCTGGTCCCACTCACTGGCGGGAGGCGAGCAGAAATAGCTCCTGTGGTATCATTTCTCCAAGACTTTTTTTTTCCCCCCCTGGGTGTAAATGATTAATGAAAGATATTGTGGAAAGCAGATGTACTGTTGCCACAGTAACTGAGACGAGTGGCGGGCAAGGTTTGTGCACATGCTGAATACTGAAGCGATGATCTTCGTGCGTGTTGTAGTTATTTTAGCCTTCATAAGATTCTGGTTAATTATTAACACCATAAGGTCCTAACCTGGGGGAGTATTTATAAGTGAGGATAAGTTCATAATGAATCCCTTTCAATTTTCTCTCCCTATCCCTTTCTCTCCCTGGATACCATTATAATTTTATCTCCCCAAAATCTCCCATTATGTCACTTTCAACTACAGTAACCTATTACCATCTTTAATTTTTAAAAAGGATAATAATGCAGGAGAAAATGTGAGTGTGGAGATGATTCATGGTCACTCACCTGCAGTGGCATTTCCTTGCTGTGTTACCTGCTGGTTTCCTCCACTTTCTAGGGTCAGTCTGTGGCCGGCAGTGAGCGAGAGATCCCACTCCAGGCAGGCTGCGTCACCAGTCTGTGCTGGTGTCCAGCCTCCTCCGCAGAGCATCGGTTCCTGGTCTGACAGTGGCACCATCACTTTGGGAGACCTCTCACTTCTCAGGGACAACCGTCACCACCGGAATCCCAGAAAAGGCTCTGGACTTTTAAAGTCCCAGGAGAGGGAATCTGGATTTTGCTTTTCGCTCCCTGAACTGACTTTGCATAATTCTGGGAGAGAAGTAGAGGAGTGGGATTGAGTTGAAAGAGCTTAAAGAAAAAAAAGAGATGCCCCTGCCCCACTCCTCTGCTGCAGGACTCTGGTGCTGCTAAAGGCAAGAGGCAGGGCTGAATCATCACTGCTCTGATGAATCAGCAGGTACCAGGGAATTGGCACCTTCCCACATCTAAGTGACAAATCCAGACCTCACCTTTTTCCAAAAAAGTAGGAAGTCTTCCATCATGCAGCATCAGTGTCTCCTTTACTGCACCCAAAACAGCTCTCTGTGATGGGCCAGGCTGGCAGCTGGCTCTGGAGATGGGCTGTTGAGGAGAAATCCTGTCTGGCCACTCTTGGTGCACAGCACCAAGGAGCTATGAGCTGCACAGGATCACACCTGATACTGTTCTCATCCCCAGAGCTTGCAGTGCGGCGTGCTGATGTCACTGGAGGTCCTGTTTTATAGATAGGGAAACTGAGGCAGAGAAAAACAGTGCTTCTTTCTCAGGACCATACAAGAAGGGTGCCCCAGGGCTGGGAACTCTTCATTCCCATTGGAGTCATCAGGGTTGGACACATCCATGATGCTAATGAGGAGTCACATCCCTGGGAAGTCAGCAGGAGCCTTCCTGCCCTCCCACACCCCCACACTCATCACCAGCCCCAAAGCTGGCGTATCACAGACCCCACTGGCCTTCCCCTGACTCATCCCCCTCACCTGCTCCCTCCTCTTGGTCTGTGCCTCTTCTCACCCACAGGCTGCTCCAGCGACCTGCTCCTCAGTAAGCCCCCTCAAAGCCTGGTAGATGCAGTCGGGCAGAAGAGGTCCCATGTGCCTCCCCTTCCTCCAGTACGGTCCACCAGCCCCTCCTCTAGCCTTGCCCCACACTGCACCCACTGCTGGTCTTGTCGGCTCCTGCTTGTGAAGGTCGGGTCCACTCTGAGGGGACCTTCTGTTCTGCATGTACTTAGAAATCACATTGATGCCTCCAGCTGATGCTTTTATCTGGAGCAGATGCTTTTATCTGGAAGCAGTGCTCACATTGGACTCCTAAACACATTAAATGAAGGTTGAGAGGAAAAAATGAAGGGCATGTTGGCTGGTCACAAATGGAGGGATCTGGGAGTCCTGCCAGCAGCAGAGGGGCTAATAGGATGGCTGGGCTTCTGTCTTGCATAGTGTTCAGGGAGAGACAGATGGTTTGGGAGCTCCAGCTCCTGATTTATTTTGCTTACAAACCTCAGGACTACCCACCTTTATCCCCAGGACACTGATTTTGGCTTGCTGGAGAGGCAGCAACGGGAGGGCAGGACTGTGTGAGACTAAGGCTGAGATGGAGGAACCTTTATGGGACTAAGGAGAACAGTGGCTCACACTACACAGTGTCTGTCCTGTTTAAAACCCTGGGAAAGCCACTCTGCATGGTGAACCATTGTGGAAAAATCTTTTCTGAAGGTGCTGCACACCACAATCTTGCACTTGGCACACAGGGGAGTGAAGAGGTAGTGGTGAGACATGGATTTGACAGATGGACCACTTCGTGGATAAGGAATTGGCTGGATGGTCGCACTCAAAGAGTTGTAGTCCAAGTCTCAATGTCCAAGTGGAGATCAGTGACGAGTGGCGTTCCTCAGGGGTTGGTACTGGGACTAGAGCTGTTTAACATGTCAGTGACATGGACAGCGGGATCGAGTGCACCCTCAGCAAGTTTGCGGACAACATTGAGCTGTGTGGTGTGGCCGTCATGCTGGAGGGAAGGGATGCCATCCAGAGGGACCTTGACAGACTGGAGAGGTGGGCCTGTAAGAACCGCATGAAGTTCAACAAGGCCAAGTGCAAGGTCCTGCACATGGGTCCGGGCAACCTCCAGTTGGAACTAGATGGTCTTTAAGGTCCATTCCAACCCAAACCATTCTGTGATTCTATGGTGGTCAGCAGCTGAACATGTTCCATACACACCTGGGGACTCACCTCTGTGTTTGCTTATGCTCATGGAGTCCCTGAGCTGAGAAACACTGGCAGTGAGATGAGTGTGCCAGCGGGGCAAGGACCATCCCACGGGATTAGGTCCTGCAGGCACCAACTCCAGCACAGCAGGAGTAGACAGCCAGCTAAATCACTTCAGTCCTCTGGCCATGCTGTCCCATTAAAACCGTGGTCCTGGTCAACAAGCACCAGTGTGTCTAGGAAATGGAGTTGTGCAGTCCCTAAGCCTTTTCCTTAGGGCTGTAAGGACACTGGATCTGCTCACAAAGAGCAAGCACCATGCACATGGCCCTGGCTCCTCCAGGTGACAATGGTCAGAAGGTGCAAAAGCCCTGTCATAGCAGATGCAGGACATTTACTTCTACGTTAAGCCTCAATCCAATCTTTGAAGATCAGTTTAAAGAAGATTGACTTAAACCCTGAACACCTCTTCTGTATTTGTCATTACTGTCTATTATGACACCAGGGTACTCCTCATGTGCACAAAAATTTCCACTTCCTTTTATGAATCTTCCTAAATTCTTGTCATCAAAGATTAAGTAAAATTCAGGAGATGATAGGATTTTTAATGGCTTCCAGAAGATCAGAATTAAGAACAAAACTCCTCAGGATGGGACCTTTCTTACCATCAGGCACAGAAAATACAAGACATGCTTTTTTTGTGAGTGATGTGGTGGGAAGGGTCACTTGGAAAGACACACAGAAAGAGGGCATCAGAGGATCTATTTTAAACACTTCACCACTTATTCCTCATTTCTGCATGAAGGCATCGCCAAGCTGGGCTCAGCCACCAGTACATGATGTACAAATTGCCTCTGGCAGGCAGGTGGATCAGTCTTAGACAAGGCTGAGGGACATGCAGCAAGAGCTGGCAACCTCCAACTGACCTTTGCTCCTCCAGCTGCGACTGTATTTCCAGGATGTGAGAAGGATGGATGGACCTCAGGGATCCATGGCTGGTCCCAGTTCAGCAGGCTCCAACCATATGGCCTCCTGCTCATACGTCTCTTGCACCAGAGAAGCTTCATCTGGAAAAGAGGAAGGCTGTTCTCCATGGACACTGAGGCTTCAGGTCCTGGCTGTCTGGGATGCCTGTAGGTACCACTTTTTCCTGTCTGGTATTATAACCTGGGAGAACCTGGTTGCCAACCAGGCTAACAGCTCAGAGAGGCACAGGAGCAGCTCCCCTTTCCGCACTTCAGCCCCTGAAAACATTTACATAAATAACTGAAGGAGCTCCATCTCCAGCCAGCAGGCAAAGCCAAGAGCAAGCTGTCAAGAAGTCTTTGACAAAGACTTTTTTTTTTTGTCATGGAAAATGTGATTTCATCAGAACAGTCTTTTCAGAACAAGCCTCTTTCCTACAGCTGTGCAAGAATGCTGGCGAACATTGCACACTGATTCTGTGCTTTCAACCTAGAAAAAAATAGGCAATTTGATCGTCTTTTCTTGTCTCTTACATAGTATTGCAGTTTTAAAAATCATCCTGTTTTTCTCACAAGAAAAATATGTGTCTAGGGTG
>VXBL01005387.1:212040-274280 GCA_013400195.1 Aramus guarauna | reverse complement strand
GGGGGGAGGAAGAAGAGAAAAGGGGGGGGGGGGGGGGGGGGGATGAGAGGGAGGAGGAAGGTAAAGGGAGTAAAAAAAGAAATTAGCAAAAGCAACATTTTAAAATATAATGTTTCCGGAAAAGTAGCACTTTCAATTTCAAATAATCATGTGTTCACTTTAAACTACCTGTGTCTCTAAATGAGTAAAAGTAAGACAAAGTACAGCCCTTTCCTTGAGTAAATAATTAAAATGTGGTGAGAGACATTGTTTGTCTTTTAAACCTCTCAGTTCAAGCTGCTGTTTCAGTGGGAAGAGAATACGATTTTAAAACAAGTTAAAACAGAAGTTTTCATCAAAAGCCCAAAGCAAAGGAAAGCACCACAGAAGTGCAGCTAAAGTGGGCTCTGAAATGCTCGGAGAAATTGGGGTGAACCCAGAGACCCTCTGGCCACCGTGTCCAGGATGGTCCCCAGGGGATGGGTAGTGGCTGCAACACCTCCTCCCTGAGCAGGACCTGCCGCTGCTCTGCCCCCTCATCTCCCACAGAGGAGGTTTTCAATTTACACACCCTTAAAGCACTTCCAGGAGGAGCATGGGCTCTGCCGTGGGACTGAAGCCTGCTGTCATGAGTTATCTTATCTTGCAGAGACACCTTAGAAGTCACCCTTGGATGCCAGCTGATCCCGGGCTGGAAAAGGTTGTGGGCTGGGCTGAGGTCTGTCAGTGTGCTGGAGCCCTGTCTGGTTACTGCTGTGCAGCCTGGTGGGCTTTCACTGCTGCTCCTCTGGCTTCCCACCCGTGCCACGTAGAGATAACCCTCCCTCCTGACGTGCTCACCAGACTGGAGCTGGGATCCCCCTCCATTTCCCACCCCGCTCTTCTCCATGCTGGGAGAGAGGACAGGCAGGGAGTCACAGAGGGGTGGGCAGTAGGGACATAACATTGTGGAGATGCTTTCTTTTGGGCCAGAAGAGGTGCAAGCTCAAAGCCATGGGCAGGGCTGGAGGGTGGTCATGGAGAAAGCTCCACTTGGGGTAGAAATTTGCTGCTTCTGCATTGCTTGGTCTTGCACCTCTGTCACCTTTCTGCAGCTACGTGCAGGACAGCACAGCTTTTGGAAGAAATCCCTTGGGTGATGCCATCGGTGCTTGCAGTTGCAAATATGTGTCCTGCTCATCCATGGGCACAGCCATGGCTTAGCCACGATCCCCCGCAGGTGCCAGCAGCGGGTGGGATGAGAGCAGGTCCTGCCAAGAGCAGGTGCTGTACACGGGGCTGGAAATACTGTCCTGTGCTCTTGCACGTTGCTTGGGGTTCAGATTGGCCACGGCTTACTGTTTCTGTTGTCAACATCTGGCCTCAAGTAATCACCAGAATTAATAGGAGCAGAATTTGTCCTTTAAGTCACAAACTGTCAAGTCTGCATGTTTCCTGTGTCTTGGGTACTGTGCATCAGCGCTATCTGGGAGTGAGGGAGGGCACATAAGGGATGGATCTGGCTGACACTGCACTCAAAGCAGTGTTACTAAATATTTGCCAAGACAATCCTTCCACTGGCTTAAGGGTTTTACTCTTGATTTGTACCATTAGGAGGGAGGAATTAGAAAGTTATCACTGGAATGGGTAAATGGTATTATGTTGGCTGTGCCACAGTTTTGCAAAAGCTCTTGGACATCAGAGCAATCTTTTGTACGCACATTCTCACTAGACTAACAGCACTGATTCAGCGAGGGAGCTCTTTCCAGCCGCTGCCCTTAGTAAAACAGGGCAAATCAGTGCCCTTCTCTGTCAGAAGAATACTGCAGCATTAAAGTGCTGCGGGATAACACAGCAACTCTGGGAATTAGAAAAGAGAAAGGAAGAAAAAGGATGAAGGAGGGTGTCAGGGAGTTATCAGTATCCCCAGCCTGGCTGGGGAAAGGGCACAAAAGGCTCTGAGGCTCCCATGAGTCTGCCCTTGGCCCCTTTTCCTGGTGCGTCAGGGTGGAATTCGAGGCATGTGGTATGATAGCACTGCAGATACTGGAATAAAAACAGGAAACGTGGAGAGGCTGCCGGCACACAGCACACTGGAGATAGCCACTGCAGGGCTCTGGGAGAGAAGGAAAAGAGTAATTTTTTGCTGCAAAACGTGCTCTTCTGAAGGGTTTTTTGCCTGCGGTGCATGTCAGTGCAACGGTCCTCATCTCTGCCAGCTCCCAGGGGTGCTCTGTCCCAGGGGCAGCCTCTTGGTGTGCAGGGAGGTGCAGGGCTGGGTTTCTTCTGGGCTGGTCGGATCAGGAACACAGCCACGGCTGTGGCTCCTTTAGTTCACAGGCAGGTGAGAAAGGAGGAGAAAGCTCCTCTGTCTTATCCAAATCAGGAGCTAGGAGATATTCACAGCTTGAGGAGCAGGAAAAGGATCCTGGAGCTCACATTTAATGTCCATCACCTCCAGCCTTCCCCAAAGGCAGAGCCTGTGCAGGGCTGGGCTCTCCCGCTCCCTCTGTGGATGGTGTTTCCATCACCGCTGGTGCCAGCTGTGGTCATGGTCTTGGTCACGAGCAGTCAGATGTGCTCATCTGGAAAAGCAGCATGCGAGGAAGGATGTACAGGACTTACAGACCTTCACCAGACACTGTCAGAAAGGACTTTACAAACATCCCAGGTGGAGATACAGCACCAGACACTTCCCCTCCTGTGTCTGCAGCAGAAATAAGTCCCCTTTTTACAGCACCAAAGACAGAGTGGTGACAGACCCGGTACGACACAGAGCACGTCCCATCCTGCCCATGCACAGTGCTGGTGAGAGATGGTTTGAGCCAGTATCACACAGCCATCTACCCCTCTAGGGCCTGATGCTGAGTCCACAGTTTAGCAAAGCAGAAATACACATGAAGACTCCTAAAGTTTCAGGTTAGATTCTGACACGTGGATTTCAAAATGTAACTGTTGGGGTACATTACAAGACTGTATCTCATCACTCGTCCATTTCCTGTTGAAAGGTGTGTCGGTGTGACTACTGCAGGGCTCACACAACAGCCCGGCAGGGTGGCAATGACATGAATCACTGCAAACCACTGCTGCCCCCGAATTCCACCTGCAGGTGAAGTCTCTGCATGTGGGAGCTTCTGGGCTGAGATACCTGCAGCATCCAGAGCCACACATACAGCTTTGCTCGAATTACCTCCCCACAGCAGGCTAGAGGAGGGAGCTGCCTAACTATCTAAAATTATGACTTCCACAGAGATCATGGTTTCAAACAATGAAATGTCTTACCACCTGGTTACTGTCAGGGTATGCAGCTGCCAGAGCTCTGGGTGAGCTGAGTGAGATGCTCATGAGTGAAATACTGTAATGAGACAACCATGCACATGGGTCCTAGGGCTCAGCAGAAATCAAAAGTGGGCTGTGCAGATGAAAGGTTTGAATGATACGAATGCTGATCCAAGATGCTGTGTCACACAGACGATGTTATTCCTGCTGTGGCAAGAGCGAGTGATGTATTCATGTTGTGTTCCCGTGCTTGTTCCTTTGCTTCCATCCTGTGCACTCTGCTCCACAAACACTGCGCTGGGCTTCTGGCAGAGAGGAGGATCCTGCCAAAAACTGAGGCCAAGTGGCAGGAATTGAGAAACTGAGACATCTACCCAAGAGAACACAGAGAAAAGGCAAAACATGAGGCTGCAGAGCCATAACTCGAGTGGGCGTTTCAAGCATTCCTTAGATTGCTCAATCTCTACCACATCTTCCTATTGCACAGAGCAGCAGATGCTGAAGCCCTTTGTTGCTTTCTCAACAGGGAAATTGTATGGAGATAAACTCACCAGCATGCAGAGATCTCCAAGAATGTCAAGCAGTTATTGACATCTGATTCAGGGTTCATTCATCTGGGTGAAAAGAGATAATAGAGGGCTATGTGTTTGCATCACTTCGTATTGCTGAAGCCATTCTGAGTCATGCACTGCCAGGTGGGACGGAGGGACCTGGTACTTACTGTGCAAGCACTATGCCATCCATTGAATGAAACTACGGACAAATGGGTAAGGAAGCACTCATCATGGTTAATGAAATCAAGGCATTCATTAATTACATCTGTGGAGGTGCAATTAAAATCTGCCAGGCTAAAAGCTATTTCTTGGATTTCTCTTTAAAAACAAGCCTACCTTTCCAGGTGTGTTCCCATGAATGCTGCAGTGGAGAGCTATGATTACACACTTGTTTCCAAGCCAGGATAACTGATTGCCAATGCTGATGCACTGTGCTGGCTGATGCTAAGAATGTGAGATCATGTCATTCCACCTCCAAATGAAGTTTTTGTAGAATAACTTCCCTCTAACTTGCCTATCTTCATTGACCACGTTGTGAAAATGACTGCCCTCGTCCCAGTCTGGTGTGTGCTTCAAATGCAAGTGGTGGGGCTGACCTCTGGAGAAACTGCCCGTATGGTTCAAATAATTTTGACTCATAAATATGAATGTCTGTCTATAAAGGCTGCTTTAAAAGGAAGCTCTATTATGATTCCTGATGAAAGTTTCTTGGTCCTTACTAAAAAACACATCTAGGAACTGTGTATGTGAAGTCATTCCTGATGGCCCAAAACCAACCTCACCACAGGGAGATGTGAAGAAGCTCATCACCTGCCTGAAATGTGTCCTGTGTTTTCATGGGAAGCATTCAAGAAGCCACATCCACAGTCTATACTGCTATTGCTGAGTCCTCCATGGAAAAAACTTTCCAATTGTGGCAGACATTTACTTGAAATGGTCTGTGGTGACCTTGGCCTCATTGCCAACAAGTATTGCAAAAATCCCTACTCCTCATCACTTGTTTGAGACTCCTGGACTACTAGCTGCTGTGGTAGCTCACAAGTGAGCAAGCAGTCCTTACCTCTGAGGAGTACCTGGGTATGGACAAAATCTGTCTAATTTGATCTGACCCCAGTTCACTGTGTTATCCTCAAGGAAATGGTCAGGCTGAATGGATGTGACAGAGCAATGTGCCTTAAAAAGGGTAATTGTGAGATGCTTCCTGCGATGATAGCCAGGTCCTTCATGACATAGCTGTTTCATCACATCAACATTCCTTGCTGAACTCTAGACTCAGCATAGCTGAGCTGCTCTAGGAATAACATCTGACAACCCACCACTGACACACTAACTCGATGCTGTCTCTGATCCCAGATACTCTCAGCTCATTGAGGGAAGCAGCACTTCTGTCTTGCTGGAAGTCACCTCAGAAAGTCTCCAGTAATACCTGTTGTGCATGACACAGGGAGTCTACAAGAAGCTTCAGGGTGCCCACACTATGGTGGGGATAATGGGTGTTTCACATGAAGGAGAGGATGCCAGGACCGTGGTAGGATTGCTCAGAGCACAGTCACTTCCCTGCGCAGGAAGATTTTGTGTCATACAAAGTTCTTCTCTCTTCCCCACTCCTGCAGCAGCAGTGATGGAGATATTATTGTCCATGTTGCTGTCAATGAAGTCATCGAGCTCATTTGCCCCTGCTGCTTCGGTTCTGTCCATTCTGCCCAGAAACACAACTAAGAGCATTCAGTTTGCAGGATATGCATGTTTGAACTTGCAAATGGAAGAGGTAGGATGGAATATAGAGAAGGAAATTTTAGTTGGAATATCTTCAATCAAAGGAGCATTCCTGGCAACCTGGTCTAGAGACTCTCTTAAAAGATGTGGTAGATGCTCAGCATATGGGGCATTTACACCTGAACTGGACAACCCACAAACAGCCAGGCAGCAGCACCCAGGCCATGATAGACAGAGGAGGAGGTTGGGATGCCTACATCTCTGGCCTTGACTTTGAGGCTTCAAGGCAGGACCTTTTCCCAGTGCCTACAGGTATTCAGCACCCACACTGTATCATTTCCCTTCTACTCTGTTCCTGGCTTTTCCAATGCATAGGTTTCATCTTTCATTGCTTCCATGGTACCACAGCAGGCAATTCCTTCTCTAGTTCTCATGTCCTTTCCACTTCTCCATCTGAATCACAGCCCTGGAAGCATCTGGAACATACCCTCTCCAGCCACCAGCCCAGCCTGGCTGGCATCAGATCAGCTTTCAGCAGCTCATGTAATACTGAAGCATCAGTTAACAGCTCCTGTAGTGTTGTGTTTTACCCCAACAACCGGCTCTGGGGTCTAGTCCTCAAAGCAGGGCAGGCAGCACAAAAACACACTGTCCTGCACCACTGTGTCCTGCTCAGGGGGTGACATTCCCACCCAAACTCCTTAACCAGGCACTGGTCTGCAGAGACCTCCCTTCTCCTGTCTCCTGTGTAGGCTGAGTTCTTCTGGGCAATGTATGTCTTCTGCTCTATATTGTTGTTTACGGAAGTTTTATGTGACAGCACCCTGCCTAAGATTAGGACTACCAGTCCCTACATTGTTCATTCATTAATTAATCTTCATATAGCAATGCACAAATTCATAATTATCCTTCCTGTATAATGCAATCCCCAGGGACCTTGGCTGCCTGGTTACACTTTGGTATTGCTCTTCACTATTTGTCCTGGTTTTCACTGTGTATTCTTACTTCTTGAGGACATCTCAAGTGCTTATTTTCAAAGCACAAGGGAGTGGGACACATTTGGGGCCATTTCAGGACGTGAAACCTATTAAATGAAGGGTATTTGGTACTTTGATAAGAAAAGGATTTTCTGGATACCTGAAGCACTGAGCTGCTGTTCTGCAACTATTTCCAGACTTAGCACTTCCAGAGTTGGTAGCTTTTCATACCTATATGAGGTTGCTTTTGAGGGACACAACCCTTTCCTGATGCCATCACTCCATGCATCCAGCCACCATAAAGCAGCCATTTTCTGGAACAATGCAGTCTCCTCTGCATCTTAGTTCCTGCAAAACCTGGTATCTTCAGTGCAAAAAGGTGGAGCACAACCAGCTGCCTCATTGATTAAACATATGTCTTAGAGTTGGGTGGCCTTAAATCTTTGCAATCTCTGAAGTCAACCTGCATCCAAGTGGGCCCACCCCTTGTAAACACAAGTTTTGCAAACTATGTCCCTGTCATCAGTAACTTCTGAATTTGTTTTTCAGGGTTTTGTTTTACTTTCTGACTTGCATTCTCACTTTCCTGGGTTGCCTCACTTTGCTCTCACACCACCTGACCGCCTTGATTGAGTTTAGCAGTGTGTGGGTCTCTCTTTAGTTCCTCCACTATTTTCTTTCCTTTGTCTAGGACGTTGTTACAGTGAACAATTCACCTTCTATCTGCATTGTCACTTTCTGTGATTACAGACGCCTTGATCACTTTGCATATATTTGCATAATGCTCCTTTCTGTGACAGTTGTTGGAGAATTCCCTGTTTGCAGGACACTTATTTCAGGGACATTCAGCTCACATTCAATATAATCCAGCTCTGGCTTGATTTTTTTGCCAAACTGTTGCCAGTTTTGCTTGCCTGATTCTGTGATTGCCTCTGAAGTGCATCCTTAACCGTCGCTGCTCTCAGTGCTGCAGTCAGATGGGTCAGCATTTCCTTCTTGGTGTATCTGGCTTTGGTTTGTTATTTTCTGGCTCCTCCATTTCCACAGGGATCTGCAGCTGAGGGTGAGACTCAGTCTCCTTTGACTTCTGGAGGATATCATCACCCCAAGTTGCGCATTTCATCTCCAAGCCCTCTGATCTATTGTTTTGCTGTCAGTTTTTGAGCTCAGCTGCTTGTCCCAGCTCTGGCTGTGGTTTAGTCCTCCCATGTATCACCCCCCAGAGCTCACCGGTGCCATCACCGGCACCAGCAGAGCAGGGATCACTGAAGTCCTTACACTATTCATCAGCAACAGCTCCCGGGATTCCCACCTGCCCAGGGTCATTGCTCTCCTCCTCTGATGCTACGTGGAAGGCCAAAATCGGTCCTATTTGAAGCGTGTGTGACCTTACGAAGCAACACAGCCACCACAAGAGGGAGGCAATTTGCTAAACCGATGCTGCGCAGAAACCTGCCTGGCACTGCGATACGGTTTTTCAGTGTTGAGATGACAGCTGTGTCCTGATGCTCCACCTGGGACTGCGCCACAGCTCATCAGCACCAGGGGCTCAGCGAGGGGAGGAAGGAGGCGCATCCCAGTTAACGCTTACCCAACAAAACGTCAGGGTACCACTGCCCTGGTGCTGGCCGAGGGGAAAAGCAGGAGGGCCTGCTTGGGAGTGTTGGGGCAAGATGGGCAGCATTGCTAGTGCAGGAGGCTGTGGGACAACGGCAACGCTGCATCTTGTATCACCTGGCTCCGCTGCTTCCAGGCTGGGGCTTGGTTTTGTTCTGTAAAAGACCAAAACTGGAAGTCTCCTGCTCACCACAGGGAGTTAATTACAACCACTTTCAGAAGGTGCTGAAAGGCATTTTGTGGTGCTGTGCCAGGCTCTAAAAATTAA
Organism: Aramus guarauna; assembly: GCA_013400195.1. Taxonomy (NCBI): domain Eukaryota; kingdom Metazoa; phylum Chordata; class Aves; order Gruiformes; family Aramidae; genus Aramus; species Aramus guarauna. Next base: position 265,911 of record VXBL01005387.1, on the reverse strand, counting down.
AGGACACTTATCCGATGTCTTTTTTTCTGCCCTGAGGATAGGACACATGCAAAAATAACCAGCTTCACCTCCTCCGGTCTCTGATTTTCCTGCTTGAACATAGGCTGTATGCAGTGAACACACTAGGGCAGCTCAGCACAGGCTGCAGGCAGCTCTGCCCAGCACCACTGGCACCTCCTGGGGCAACCAGAGCTGCCGCTGCTCCCTGTGCCCTGTGCCGGCCGAGCCCCGAAGCACAAGGCTGGGGAAGCTGCAAAACAGAGTTGAAACTGCACAGCACAGTTTGGACCTGGGACAGTCAGAGCTCCAGCCCTGGGTTCTCTAGGTAGAGAGGCCAGATAACTTTTGGATACCAGATCATCTTTCTTTCTCATACAGCCAGAAGGCCAGCTCGCTGACTTACTGTTTTCCTGGGGTCTTTATTTTTAACTTGTTTTCATGTTTTGTGTCTCCTCATTTTGAAATCTTTCCTAGAATCCAAAAGTCACCCAGGCTGACATCACTGACTGCATGGTGGGATTTTGAGAAGAATTGATAAGAATTCAGTTAAGTGTGTTGCGCTCAGGTCCAATGATCAAGCAGACTGTTTTCCAGGCTCCAGATCAGAGGTGGCCTGGCTCACATGGGGTGATGGACAAGGTTACTGTTCCAGCTGAACTCCCAGCACATGGATGGCTGGGCTGGTGGTGAGTCATTGCATCATACATTATGTGTGTTGTACAGTTACGTTTTAAGGCAAAATGAAATAAACTGATTCATATGCAGTACGTGAGAGGACATTCAGGGAGCAGTAACTTTGCCATCAATCCTGGTGTAAGTTGGCCTGTCCAGCTCACAAGTCTGATGCCTCTGATTCAGGAGTTTGAGACCCTACTGCAAAATGAGGTCTCTAAACAACAGCAAGGTATCAGGGCAAGTCACCTTACAAAACGCATCATCACTCCAAAAAAAAGGAAAACTCTTCTCACAGCATGGAGGAGACAGAGCTGTGGCAGTGCACTTTAATTCATAAGAAAAGTCACAGAACTCTTGCACAGCCTTTAGTGCAAGAGGTGAAAACAACAGCAGGGCAATAGGTGGAGGAGAGCAGTGGGTGGAAGCTGCAAACGGGCCCATAAACCACATCTGTGAAGGATGCCTTGCAGTGCCAGTGTCTGCTGAAACCACCATGAGCTGCCTAGCCATTTTGCTAGGGATCATTCTCCGTTAAGTTCTTTCCAGGCGAAAGGCAAAGAAATGCAATTAAGACCTCTAATTGCATCAAAATATTGTAATGAAGCCAGTGACTGAGATGTAAGCGTAAGTATGCAGGAGTTTGGGAAACTTGTGCTACTTAATTAATGAGATACACTGCAACAAGAGAAAGGAAATAAATGTGAAAATGTTAAATCTGGCACCAAGACATTCCATTTTGAAATCACACAATTTTCAAATTTCAAATTTTACTTAATTAATGAGAAGTCCCACTGAAAGCCATCCCAACCTGACCTGAGTTGTCACCGTCATCACTAGACAGCACGAGCACTCGTGGCTGCGCGTGCTCAGGATGGAGGGAAGACACCGGCATGGAAAGATGTACCAGTGTCTCACTAGTGCCCAGCAGGATTTTCACTTTTTCTTTACACTCAGAAATCTTTTGCAACTTTGGCAGGTAAGTCTCACCTTTTGGAGGTAAGTCTCACCTTGACGTACGCTGTCACCATGATGGAGGGTGCTGTGCTGTGCAGGTTGGCTCGCTCACAGTCAGGGAACAGAGCTCTGAAGTTAGGTTCACGGCAGGAGCATGCAGATTTTGAAGGGCACAGCAAACCCTTCCACCAGCATCTGCCCTGGGATGTGATTTTAGGCCATCCGAGCTGACTTTCAGGTGATCCCACACCCGGCAGGGACTCATTCCTCACCCCAGCGTTCCCCAGGAAGCGTTCAGTGAACTCAGGGCAGACCATTTCTCACTCCCAGGCCAGGAGGAGCTTCTAAACGCTCTGGCACAGCCGCTGCACAACATCCTCTTTTCTAATGAAAACATATATCACCGTCACAATTATCTGCGCTGCCTTCTAATTAAAAGGCTGTTGCTCTATCTGCTGTTGTTTCCTGCCCATCCCCCTTCTCAAACCTACAAAGGAGTCAGACTTCAGCAGGCAATTTCCTGCCTGAGACAAGGTATGAGCAGAGAGCAGGGGTGGTTTGTTATTTACTTTGCTGATGACTCTGTTTAATGTCATTTTGCTTGACTTTAGGTCATATGGTGAGCAGAAGCAGGGACTGGAGAGTGAAGCACAGTCCAGGCCCTGTTTCACTGGAGCTTTGTCCTTCAAAGAGGAAGAGGAGAAAGATGATGTCCTGCTACTCCACAGCTCAGGAAAAACCTCCCATAGCATCTCACTCACCATGGATGTGGAGACCATATGGAGAGGTGATGCGGAACAGAGCCACCAAGGATGTATATCTCCTGCTTCAGATATTCTGTATTTCCCCAGAGCTGTTTCTGAGCTCAGTTACCCAAGCTGGGTAGAAGTCCTTCTCAGTCCCTGTAGGATCCCTCACTTTGGCATCAGCAACATCAGATACATCTCAGACTCAGAAAGGCAAGCTGCAGGACAAGTTCACAGCCTCATGGCTAAGGTACTCACCAAGCAAGGGGACCCCTGTAACTCCAAGCATCCTCCCTCCCAAACAGTCCTCAGAAGAAATGCATGAGGTGCTCCCTTTTCCCTTGGTCCCCCATGCCCTGGGCATGCTCCAGCCCCTGAGACAGGCATCACCATGGCCAAAGCAGCTGCTGCTCCCTTGGTGCACCTGTAGTTGGGAAAGGAAGGTGTTCCCAGATGTGGACCCCATGGTGGCAGATGTGGACAGTGACATCAGCCAGGCATGCCAGAGCAGAGCCTTCAGCGCCAGGGAGCTGCACCTGTGCTGATGCTGCTGTAAGGCCATACAACACCCCTGCGTCCAGCAGCTAAGGAGGTTTTCAGGGTCAAATGTGAATTCAGGCACCAGCAAGGGCAGGTGGACACGTGGGAACAAGTTCTTTATCTTACTTACAGCTCACTGATCAAGGTTACTGCTCTATGTGTAAGCTGAGCCTTTTACTCAGCACTTTAAAGAGCAGTTGCACTTGGTTTTATAAAGCCATGAGCCCACAGCCATCAAAGTTTGTCTTTCCTTTCTCCATGTCTTCATGCAGAGATGCTGGGATGCCCCTTAGGCTGTCCTGGTCCTGCTGGGAGCCACAGGGAATGTGAACCAGGATCATTCCTTATACTGTCACTGGACAAAGTTTGATTTTTACTGAAAAAATTTCCTCAGATATTTGTTATGTATTAGAGCAGAAGAGTTGGTCCCAAAAATCATCTAATTAGCATTTGGCTCAACAATTCAACAGTTCAACTTTCACTGCCTCTGGTTCAGCACCAAACGTCCCTGCTCCATGAGTCAGCCATGCAGCTCCCAGCATAGATACAGCCTGTGTAATATGGGGAAAAAAAGCAACAAACCAGCATTTCCTCAGGTCTTCTTTATTTTCTAATGATTACACTTGCTGCAACCTTCCTCCAAGCCATGAAAGATGGCTGCTTGATTGCTGCTCACTTCCAACAGCTGAAGGGTGTTGGACCTGGCTGATCCTCACTCCCCAGCCTGTGTCCGCAGGGATGCTCACTTTGCTGAATGGGTAATGCTGGTGAGCACCTGGCCAAGGCCTCCACCAGCTAATCACGTCCCCCTGATTAAGGGGAGAGAGACAATTACCCTTATTTGTCTTGTCAGCGCTTGGATGTGATGTGTGGCTGATAGTAACCGGCAGCCGCTTTGCCTCAGGGCTGCCCCGGGTAATAATTTACATAGTGCAGCTAAATCTGAAAATCCCACTAACATCCTCTTCTAATGAAGCTCCAGGTACCTTCCTCAAAGCCCTGGCAAGGCTGTATCTAGGCAACAAAGGCGGCTGTCCCTCCATGAGGAAGCACTTAGATGAACACCTCCAAAGGCAAAGGATGCTGCTAATTAACCCTTGGGGCAGCGCTGAGCTCCCTGCTCCAAACAAAGTCTGTGCATCCCTGCCAGCCCACTGGAAGGCTCTCTGGGCTCATACCCGCACTCCAGATTCCCCTCGCAGCCCTGTAGCAGGGCTGGCAAGCAGTGCACCTTTGCTCTTTGAATGGTTATTTGCTAACGTGTGGCAGGAGTTCACCTGAGCCCTCGTTGCTCCTCTTTGTACTTGCAGCTTGAACACTTTAAGAGTTTGCAGAAATTTCATGTCAAGTTGTCAGTGCAAACAGCAACGGGAACAGAATATAAGTGTACCTACTGCAGGCAGGACCGTCCCTTCGGCAGGCAGGGAACAGGAACAGCCTCTGACCCTCGGCTGCCAGCTGTCCCATGAACAACCCCTCCTTCATAGCTCCACGGTGCAACGGAGACAGCAGCTAACGAAGCAGATGACCACCAGTCCCCACACGGTCTGACATGATCAGGAGCTGTGCAGGGCTTGGGTTTAGGATTGAAACCTGGAGAGCATCAAACAGGTAACCAGATGCAATAAGCAGCAGGATGCGGATCTCTAAATTTCCAGAGGACAGAGGGAATTAGTGTCTCCACACTGGAAAAGCCACCCCAGAACACATGGGCAAGAAGCTTGGTAGCATAGTGCTAAGTAACCCAGAGTAATGTGGCTAAGGGAAAACAGGCGTTGAGATCTAGGGGGGTTCGAGAGGCATTTCAGGCAATTAGCTTGGGAGATGTGCATAGATCCTGCAGGTATCTGCCTCAACACTGCCTGCAATGAGATCCTCAGCTAAATCCATCAGTCAGACAGCAAGCATAGGCTGGAAGAGTTAGCATGAGCACCCCAGAGAGAGACCACACACTGATGGGAACATCACTCGTAGCAAAGGTCCTAAAGCCCATCAGACTGATGTTCAAATTCAGTAGAGCGGAGAAAATTAATAAGGAAGGAAGGAAGGAAGGAAGGCTGTCAGATCCTAGAATGGCAAACAGGAATTAAATCTTTACACCACTGGCATAGGAACTATTTAAAGGCAAGATCTGATCTTCCAGCTCTGGTTTTGAAGTATTTTACATCAAGACTCCAACTGATCTTGATAGGGTGCTTATGAAATGCAGTATAACTTGACAAGAATAAGGAGACCAGGGCTCAGTCACACCAAAGTCTCAGAGGAGACTCCATGAGGACCTGACCATGCTACAAAAACCAGTAGCATTTCATCAGACTAAATATGGTGCTGACAAATACTGTGTGAGGTGCACCAAATAATTCCACCTGCCCATGAACTTGCCCAGCTTCTGAATTCCCTGCATGAACTTAGGCAAAAGGCCTTGGTGTGAATATTGAGAGCAGAGCCAGACCTTGAGACAAAGCCAGCTGTGATGAAGATCCCAGGAAGGACAATCTGACATCCCAGCTGTGCACCCTGGAGCTGTGTTTGGTGAATATTTTGGGAGAGGAACTTCTGTGCATCAGAGAGCTGCTGGCAACACATGGAAAGATGCATGCTATTGCTTTGACGTGGCCAGAGTGGAGTATGATCCAGAACTTAATGGAACTGTCAGAGTGCTTTACAGGACTGGGAAGAGCTGTCTGCATCCTAAATTGGGACATGTGTCACTCTGGAAACTAATGCCACTCAGAGACATGAGCCCCATAGTGCTGGGGTGGTTCATGCTCTCCAGGGCAGCTCTGGAGGCAAAGCAAATGGTTTCAGTGACTTCTACTGAGTCTGATGCTCCTGCAGTGACCTGGAGCAGAGGGCACACCAGGAGGCCCTGGAGGGGACGGGGAAGTTATTTCAGGTGGATCTCAGGAGCTTCTGTAGCCTCAGACCCAGCAGCTCTCCAAGATGATCCTCTGGAGAGCAAAGGGTGGCTGCAGGTGGCACGGTGTGGCTCCCAGCAGTACCCCTGCAGGGACTCAGGAAAGAGATTTTGGCCCGAGGTCTATCCTCATGCCAGAGTCACCCAGAAGTGTCCTCTGCAAAGGAACAAAGAAGAGTGAGAAGGAAGGAGGAACCTTGCAGGAACCTTCAAAGCATCTGAAAACTTCTTCTTCTGCAGACTTCATACATGGAATTGGCATTGCAGAGCCTTCTGAAGCAGGCAAAATAAAGCCCCTGGCCCACGTGTCTAGGAGGTCAGGGCATGGGCCTGGGCTGAGAGCAGGGGCAAGCTGAAGAAAGCACAGACTAGGAGCAAGTGATGCTGAGAGCAATCATGTGCTGCGTGGTCCCTCATGGGTGCAATTTCCCACTATAATAAGTACCAACCAGAGACTTTGTATAAAAGTCCTCCAGGATATTGCTCACCAGTTTTATTCACAGGTGAATGAGAGGTGCAGCAGGAAGGGAGGTGGCTGTGGCCCCAGCTGGGGGTCTGCCTGGGAGCCTTTTGCCATCTCTTCCCTTAACTCTTGAAACAGGGTGCAGGACACTACAGGCAAAAAAATCATGAGAAAGGAATAGGACTCAGGATGCAGCCTGCCACCAACTCCTCTCTGGGCAGACAAACACATTTCCTCTGCCATCTGGAAGCTAATCCAGAGATGCTGGCTACACCTGAGGTTGCAAATGAATAATGTCATGAGCCATTTCCTCAAGGAGCCAAGTTTCAAGGCTGATTCAAAGATTTCATTGATCAAAATACTGCCAGCAACAAGCACCTTCTGTCTTGCTTGTACAGTGTCTATCAGACCAGGCACGTGTAAATCACAGGCACGATATACCTTGCCAGATCAGATGGAGATGACAATGCCAAAGCAATTATAGTGGTCTAAAAAGGCCTGCAACAAGACGGCACAATAATCCTTCTGGCTTGCAGCACTCCGGGATGTAGGAGAGCAAGTCAGGCAGAAGGAGCCCAGGAGCCCAGATGAGAATGTGACAGCCAGTGTCCCTGCTCCTCCACATCAAGGCAAGGACGGACCACCTGAATACCCACCGGCACCCCAGTACTGGGCAGACCATTTGGACACAACCATCCTGGGGCTCGTGAGCCTGTGAGGGAGTGAAACAGGTTTTGTTTAAAGGCAGAGTCTCCTTCTGCTGGCATTGGCCTCTGCTCAGCACCTGTGGCTTTTGCAGACGTCCAGAAAGGTGATGCTTTGGGCACCAATAAAATGTGCCTCGAGGCTGAACCTTTCCTACTGCAAATATATAGCGTTCACCAAGGTGTTTATATTAACAACAATCCCCCAAATGGACAATATTTTGTGTCAGTATTTCTAAAATGAAATGGTTCAATACTCCATTTTGCAATGACACCATATAAAATCCTTTTGCTGGCAAATGAAATATTTTCTTTAATATATATATTTAGTTTGCTGTGTAATGGCAACAAATGAAACATTGTTTCTCAATGTCTTGCTAATCCCAGTGAAGAAAAAATGAATCAGTTCCTCAGCCAGCTCCATGAGAACACAGAATAGCAAATGATTTACTGACCCTGACCTTGGCAGGGCTATAAACTCACCCTTTAGTTAAGCCAGGCTATGGCTCAGGGCAGACTACATCCAATTTGGTGGTTCATCAATCTCTGATAGCAAAAAAAATATTTCTAATTCTAAGGAGCTCCTATAGGTAGACCTGACAGTCCCATAAATGCATATAAAAATCAGATAATTTTTTTTTTTTTCATTTTGATAACTTCTAGAAGACCTTTTTTCTCTTTGGAGACAAATTTATAAAACAGACATTCTCTCCTAAATTCCCTCAGCTTAGTCAAAATGTGGGAGACGTCCCCTTAAACATCTTTACTGCTTACTTTAGAACAGGGATTTGGAGTTACAGCAGTTGTCTCTGGAGGACGTGGTACCCGAGGAGAGCGAGGGAGTGCTGGGCAGTCGTAACCCCAGCTCTCCCACCAGGCACTCATCTAGCAGAGGAGGCACCAGAAGCCTAAATAATTTTTAATTGCTTTTTATTAAAGAGGGAGGAACAGAGGATGGAAGAGGGCAGAGCACCATCCTGAGAGCCCTGGATGTGCGAGATGCTTCTGAGAGTCTGGGGTGAGAGGATGAATTTACAGTGCAAGTGGATCCCCCAACAGCCCAGCTGTGCTGTCCCTGTGCTTCAAAGGGGATCCCCCTCTTGCCCTGTTCAACCCAGGACTGCATGTGCAGATTTCCTTTGCTTTTCTTATAAATGGGTTCCAAAAGGCCTCTGTTTGTGTATAATTTATAGCCAGAGTCCTCTTCTGCTTGAACTCCAGTTCCCACTGTCCAGCCTGGATCGCTTTCACCAGGTGCCCCAGGTCTTGGACCTTTAATTCCTGAACTGCTGAACAGTTTCTGAACTGACTGCAGGGTCTGTCACTTGTGTTGAGGAGGTATCACCACCATGCGAGGTACGGACCTGGGTGCACACAGCGTGGGATCCTACTGCAATCCCCAGGTCAGACAGCTTGTCCTAGGGCCGCAGCCCGGAGCTACTCAGCTATCCCAGCACTGCCTCCCTTCTCAGTGTTATCTAGTGCTGGTTCCTGGCCACGAGGATGGAGGAACTCAAACTCTAGCTGTATTTTTTGGAATATTGTGATTTTAGAGTAGGCAGCAGCACGTGTAAGAGGAACAAGGACACGTGTACTGGAAGTCTTCAAGGTCTCCATTCATGTTGGCCATCTCCAGATGAAAGCCAAGCCCAAATCTTTGTGGATTTTTTCTTCTTTGAACATTGGAGGAGAGAAGAAAGTGGCTAGGTATTACATCTGCAGTCCTGTCAAGTCCCCAGAGCTGGATTTCACTTACAGTCACATACTTGGATCTAAAATATAAAAAGTTCTTCCCTGAAATCAGATAATGCCCTGGTGAAGCACAGATGGAGGAAGAGATGATGTTGAGAGTGGTGATGATGCAATTAGGCTGTGCAAGTCTAAATCATAGAAGCCAAAGGGGCTTTAACAATGTTTAAGTCGGCATCCCTGTATTTTTACCTGCTTGACTTTGCAGCCTTGCTGTTCCCATCACAAAGTGCAATTTTTTATTTGGACTCTGAAGGATAGACATAAGGCACGTAGGTCCCAGGGAAAGATTCAGTGTATGAAGGTGAGAATTTGTAAAGGAGCCCACAGATCCCAGGAATGATCCTGCCATGGGAGACATTCCAGTTACTGTGACCCCAGATTTCTCTTGGCAAGTGCTCCTTGGAAATCCTGCCACTGATGTCACTTCTGACTTGCAAGTGACTTATTAAGGGCATCAGCAAACTCCTTACACAGCCTCAGGGGAAAGCACAAGCAGCAATTCACTTCCTTGCACCTGGAAATCCCTCCAGTGTTCAGCAAACCTGCAGTTCAGCAGGACTGGATTTGATGTTGGTTTTGGGAGGGGCAGCCTGGGGGCACCTCTACATGATGGAAGCTTGTAGCTCTCTCTTTAATTGGAGGTGAATTTAATTTCAGTAATGAGCCTGGCACATTCCAGTTCCTGATTAGATTTGCACAGTGATTAACCCAGCAGATATTCACTTGGCAAACTGCCCAGTCCATTCCAGTTGCAGTGGACTGGAACCACTTCTGCTGCTGCTCTCACACTGGGAAGCAAGGTCACATGAAGGTCATTGTGGCAAGGGAGAGGTAGCAGGGCTCAAACGCATGCTGATTTTCTAAAATTCTGCTTGGGAAGGTCCTTTCTAGCTCCTCCTGTTGGATCCCACCCAGACTGAGAAGACCCTGTGGGTCACATTGTGCAGTTTCTGGTGCTCCGTGAGGCAGAAGTAGCTTCTTGGAGAAGATTCCCAAAGAGATAGCTGGGTTTGCCCGAGCCCCTAAGGATACTGAGCATCTCTCAGAAAGGGCTTCCAAGCTCTTCCATCTCCTTGTACTTAAAATGTGCAAGAAGCTTCCCATTTTATTCTTTGCTGAAGGAACTGTGCCCTTGAATGAAAACAGCTGGAGCTGTGGGTGTCTCCAAGTACATTCATACCTCTATTGATCTGAGCTCCTGGCCATGGGGGAGAGCTGCATGGGTAAAAGGGCCGTGGTGTGCCTGAGTTACACCAGCATGTTTTGCATGCAAAGAATCCCATCCCCAGGACCGTCAGGAAAATGTCCTCTGCCGTTACTAAAGTCACTGTCAGAAGAAAAATAAACTGGAAGCTACTCTAAGATGAAAATTCATCTCTATGTTGGTCTGAGCTACCCAGTGATTTCCACGTGTCTCCTGAGGAGCTCCCACATGCTGCCCCAGAGCAGGACAAGCTGATGATCGGTGCCCTCTCTGCAATCGCTATCCCTGTGCCTCTTGGCCAGCAGGTCTAGCTCAGTCCCACCTCATCTGGGGAGGTGGGACCATGTCATAGTGCAAACTGAGAAGCACGCAAAAACATCGAAGGATTTCCTCTGTTGTAATTCCATTTACTGGTTACTGAATGTCTCCATTACGATTATTACCGGGACAGGGAGTGAAAATGGCCATAAACATGCTCTCAAATCAATTGCAAAAATCCATAGTTGGCTGGGGAGAGACACAGGGTGATGTCTGCTCACTCCACCCTCCCCCACACGTGGCTTATAATTTTCTTATGCTTACAAAAGACATTTTTTTCCTTCCCTCAGGGACTGTCCGAAAGGGAAATAAGACAGGATCAAAAGATTAGCATGTGTCGTTCACATTTGTAATTTGGCACTATTGGGATATTATAATATGGCCCAGATGCCTGGGAAGGTGTTTAATGTAAGCCAGAATGATTGACATCTCTCCATACAGGATCTGAAGGCTGTCAGATCTCAGGTTATTGAGTGTCCCACTTACTGACAAATATATACGCCAGCTAAGTAGGGCACAGATCTCCATCTCACCCTGCCTGAGCTCATATCATTCTCCTGGAGCTGCATTCAGATGAGCTCTGAGCTTCTGATGGCACCAGCACCAGGATATTGGCAATTCCTAAAACCAGTAATGGACCAAACCCCATAATTTCCTGTCGTGCAAATGAGGTTTATTTTGAAAACAGGCACCAAGTCAAGCAAACATCAGTAACTCCCATTAATCCATGACCTTGGGCTGCAGGAACAGCATGAGGACTTTGCCAGCCAAGGACCTTGGGAAGGGGCATCAGGGCAACAGCAGGCACAGGTCACGCCAGGCTGCCTCCATCTCCCCTGGCCATCAGTCTGAGGTTTGCTTTCATTTGAGGTTGCCACTGGAGTTGATCGCCTGTGGTTTCTGCCACGATGAGCTGCCCCAGGTGACACAGGAGATCGGTGGCGTGTGGTGGTGGCACAGCAGGAGGGGGGCTGTGGCACTCCCTGATCTGTGAATGCCAGGGGCAGGGGGGACCAGGAGGGAACAGCAAGACCACAGCCACACTGGGAGCTTCTCTGGGGCACCAAGGCTGTGATCCTTTTGGAATATGTCTGCACCAGCAAAGTGTTGTGCACCTGGGCATAGAAACACCTATGTTAGCGTTAACTAGCTTTTCTCAGTGTCTTATTTTGCCCTAGAAATAGCTCTGCATTATAAAGACCAAACTGTCTCAATTTTATTGCCATAAGGATGCTTTTGCCTGCACTAGCAAAGCTCTCCCAGGCCCATCTGAGTACCTGCATAGCAGGAGCCGTGAACTCAAACAGCCATTCCTGTGGGAAACTTCTGTTCTCTGTGAATCCAGCCAGATATTTGGGAAAGAGACACCAAAACAGATGTGAGAGCCATGTAGTGAGACTGATCTCAGACATGATAAATTGACCAGCGGTTAGTTGCTTTAACAACTATTTCCAGGTTGAATTTGCCTTGCTGCAGCTCACATTCAGTGCATTCTGTTATGTGTTTTACTACTAGATTAACAACTCAGCAGAAATTAATTTGCCATTTATCCACCTACATTTGTTCTGAGCTGTAACTTTCTCATTTTTTTATTAAAATGATTTGGCTGAGCAGTTGTAACGCCACTGTAAGACAGCTTTCCTGGCCCTTGGATCACTCCAGAAAACCTTACCTGGACACTTTCCATTTGGAGCCAGTGCCTGATAAGACTTCCACCAATACCATCAGAGTAAAAAATGGCTGATATTCCCCTTCCTGGAAAGTCAACATTGTGATGGTCTCATTTGCGCTCTTCCCCTACTGCTGCCAGGACACTGTCGTCCCACAGACCCCAACTCCAATCTCTCCTTCAGCCATGGAAGTACGAGCATCCTCCCCAGTCCTCATCCAAACCTCTTTGTTGGTGGACGACAGTGCTGGAATACCTGCAGACCAGATTAGTCCTCAGTTCATCCTCAGGTCAGGGTCTCATATTCCTTCTTCACATCTTCCAGTTTCAGGACCCATGCTGAATCTTCTTTGCATGCTCAAGGTCCTTGCATCATTGCTAAGAGCTCTTTATAATTTTTGGATTAACCTGCCGTGGCTCTGCCAATATTCAGCAGTTTCAGCCGAAGGCTGGAGTTCCCCTTGTGCATGCTTAGGAGCTCCTGTGCTAGCCTGGTAGGCAGTAATGGGAGGTAGAGTGTGGCTCTTGGGGGAGAAGCCCAGGAGAAAGTTAATCATGGTCTCGTGCAATCTTAAGGGGTCAAACCTACAGTACCAATATTTGGTAATTCTGGCTTTACTCTGGATTTTTGAAAGACCCCAGAGGACTGTGGAACCCAACGCCCCCAGATACCTGGCCGATGTCTTTCTTTGATCTGCTTCAAAAATGTAATCTACATGATTCAAAACCCACAGTGGTAGAAGGCTTGTGAGATTGTTAAATGATGAACAAAGATCCTTTCACGCTTCTCCTTATCACCTTGAAGGAAGAAGAAAATGCATGTGAAAATGACCTCTTTCACCTGGAAGATGGTAGAATGAGCACAGCAGAACCCAGCTGACACCCTGACACTGCACAGGAGACCTCAAAAGCGTGGATGAGAGCATGCAATGCCGTGATCGCCCTGGAACCAGCCCCACCACCTTGAGCACCTGGCTCCCTCAGCACAGCACCGTGCCGTGGAGGTTGAGCTGTGCTCCTGCTTGAAGTGGGAGAAGCACATCAGGAAGCTCTGGAATCAAGGCATGCTCTTAAGTGGAATAGAAGACTTAAGCGGTATCTTTGCAGCAAGTCTCCTGGGTTTATAAGAAACACAATTGTGCCCTGTCCTTTGGAGTCAGTGTAATGGGCTCAGGCAGCATTAGCTGGGAATGGCATCTTGAGGATAAAGAACAGGTGTCAGCCCAGACTCAGAGTCTCATGCTGGGCAAGGATTATTTTATTATAATTAATATTCTTATTTCTTATTATTGTTAATTACTGGCTGAACCTCAGTGCTTTAGGGAACCTATAGTAATGCCTGCATCAGAGCTCCAGATGATCCTGCATACTTGGAAAAGCCTTGTCAGAGCTCATCAGGTTTTGCAGATGACTGGCTACGTAGCAAGCAGAGGTGAGTGGAAACAACACAGATTTCGAGAGAGGGAAATCTTCTTGCAGACTAATCCCCATGAATCGTTTTGTTTGCATTCGTGACCTCTTTTATTCATGAATATTTGGTAGAAAAACACTTCCTTCCAAATAAACACTTGTGACAAACAAACATGTCCTAATTACTCGTGCAAATATGCTCATCTGAATGTTTATGCAAATATATTTACCCATGTAAGCTTGTATATCAAACTGCTATGAATACGTATTTTCATGAGAAAACACATAAGGTGACAAAAACATTCTGAATGGTTTCTGTTGCCTTAGTAATGGAGCAAAAAGTGAGCTGTGCATCTCCTTTGTGACTAAAGCTGAGTTCACAAGTACAGGTTGAGAACATTGAATCAAATTAAAAAATACTGCATTATACAAATATTAAATTCATCCCCAAGAATAGGATTTCAGGGAAAAAAAAAATGATTGTGCACATCTGGAGTAAAATCAATGGGCAGTTTTACTTGGGAAAACAGGAGGATGATACTAGTTATTCAGTGTAAAGCATCTCAAATCCATTTTCAGGAGCTGAAATGATGTTCATGGGGAACCTACGGAGTGATTGCAATGACAGAGCATATTTGTAGGTATGTATGTTTGCAATTCTGGTGGAGAAGTTGGCACAAGATGAGGTCTGGGAGCATTTTTGTTTGGAAGCTGAGGAAGAACACCTTGGGCAACCTGGCTCTTTGGTGGTTGAAAATAGGCTCAGATGGCAGTAAGCGATGGACTGATGTATGCTTTGGGACAGGTCGTGAGTGCCCGCCCCAGCGTAATATTTGGGATCACATCATTCAACATCTGGACAATGAGCTCACTCTCAGCAAATGTGCACATGGTACAAAATTGGGGTTGTGGGGATGTGGATGATATGTGAAATGACAGGACATCAGTCCATGAGGACCTTGGAAACTGGATCCTTGGAGTGGGTCAACAGAGGCCACACCTGAAACACTGCTTCTGGTATTGCACCCCTACATTGAGGGGGATGTGGGGAAACCAGAGAGGGGCCAGTAAAGAGTGACCAAGGTGGTCAGGAACCTGAGCTATGTGACCACAAGGAGAGGTTGAGTGAGATGGACTGGGTTCACCTGGTGAAGAGGTGATGTAGTAGCAGCCTACGATTACTTTACAATTCGGTTTTCATTTGGACTTGATGTTCTTAAAGATCTTTTCCAACCTAAATCTTCCTGATTCTCTACTTGAAAGGTCAATTGGAAAGGCATTTGAGCCAAACTCTTCTCAATAGAATTAGGCAAAGTAACTGAGGCAAGAGCCACAGATTCAGGCTCAGGAGGTTCAGGATGGTCATTAGAAAAACTTTCCATCCAGGAGGATGTTACAGCCCTGGGTCAAGTCATGGGAGAGGCAGGAGGTCTCCATTCTTGGAGGTTTTTTAGGTTCAACTCAGCAAAGCCACAGTCAACCTGATTTAGTGTTGGGGTTGTCTTGCTCCAAGAGGTAGGTTGGTGTGGAGACCTTCATATGTCTTTGCCATTGGTGCTGCCTCACTCTGATTCTAGCAGCTCAGCTCCTTTTCCCCACAGCTTCCACAAAATACCATCCCATTGGGATGGGACATAAAGTCCTGGTGGGTTTGTGGGTGGAAATCCAGCCTCTCACCTGCACTGGGTCAGGGGAAGAGTTTGATGGAGAACAGCTCTCCTTCTAGACCCACAGAGAAGGTCCACAGAGTCAGATCTCCATCCTCCAGTCCAGAGCCATGTGGTTTCTACAAGTTCAGATTGATCCCAAGTGACATTATGTGGAAATAGTGGACAAACTACTAAACACAAGGCCAGGAAGACCTGCTCACTCAGTAAGACTAGCTGATTCCCATTGCAGCCACCAAGTAAGTCGTGGTGACCGAGTTTGTTTTCCATTGTTTTAACAACCCACAGCTGTGACTGTCATTGTTTAACCTATCTGGCACCTAAACCAACCACAAAGCAGTTCAGTCACTCCACCCCCCACAGTAAGGAAAAGTAAAACTCGTGAGTTGAGATAAAGACAGCTTAATAGGACAGAAAAGGAAGATGATGATAACAACAACAACAACAACAGTAATAACAATAATCATAGGATATACAAAACAAGTGATGCACAGCACAATTTCTCACCACCCAAAGCCCATGCCCAGTTAATTCCTGAGCTGCGATCCTGCCTCCCAGCTAGCTTCCCCAGTTATATACGGAGCATAACATCATACAGTATGGAATATCCCTTTGGTCATTGGGGTCAGCTGTCCTGGCTGTGTTCCCTCCCAACCCCTTGTGCACCCCTACTTTCTGGTGGGGCGGTGTGAGGAGCAGAAAAGGCCTTGATGCTGTGTAAGTGCAGCTCAGCAATAACTATAACATCCCACTGTTTTCAGTGCAAATCCAAACCAGCCCCATACTAGTTACTGTAAAGAAAATTAACTCTATACCAGCCAAAACCAGCACAATGACATATTTTGATTATCAGTGGCACAAGCAGGACACTGAGCTGTCCTCTAGACCCACACTCATGTCCAGATGATGCTCAGTCTTTCTCTGCGGTCATGGCCAGGCCCCTTGAACTTCCCTTAGAATCACTTTTTGTGTCTGACAAATGGCCATTTTTTTGCTGTCTTACTAAAAAAGTCTTCAGGCAGAAGTTCTTTAGTCACACGCCTGTGCAACACCCAGCACAACAGGGCTCTGTACTGGTACTTTGCAGTCACATTTTCCTCAACGGCACATAGTTTCTATTATCTTGTTTAAATACAACTGGTTTTCCAACATCCCTAAAATTTGCTTTTTGAATACAACAGCAATTTTGCTGTCAGAATTCAACAATGACCAAATTTAGTATTGATAAACCACAGAGTAAATTATGATAATGTGCATTTGTATCTATTTAAATGATTGTGTAACAGCAAAGGGCTAACAGGGACACACTGGGAAATGGTCCCTTTTAGCCAGATTGTAGTCCATGTTATGCAGTTAGAAACCTGTTCTGAAGAAAGTTTGTTTTGTTTTGTTTTGGTTTGGTTTTTTTGCTTAGACAGACCTGTTGATGTAGCTGAAATGTACTGTACCATCTACTCTAGCCTGGAAGAATCTGCTATCATCTTTTAACCTTCTCCCAGCACTTTATCCTCTCTTCTTAGTACTTAGAGGTAACCACTGATTAACAGTTCCTCCCAAAAAGAGCAGGTTCTTGGCTCTTATGCCAAAAACATACTATGCTCCACACTCACACCAGTGGTGGGGCAGCTGGGGTCTTCCAGTAACAAGGAAGAAGATAGGCAGAAAAATTTCAGAGGTTAGCAAAGTTCAGAAAAACTTGGGCAGTTTAAACCTTTTCTGAATGTAAAGAGTAAAGAAGACAAGGAAAGGAGGGTCATGTGCTCAGCTCCCAGCTCTGCAGTTAGCCCACGTCCCAAGTCCAGTCCTGCTGTTCTGCCAGATGTGGTGGGCCAGGACTTTGGGTCAAATTTTGGCCCAGTCTCCCAGGTGAGGCAGAATTTCAGCTCTAATTTTAACATGCTAAAGTTTTTTTCCTCTGCATGCCAGGCTACCTAATGTATAGTAAAAAGTGGCAGATGAACTCTCTGTGTGAACATAACCACTTTGTATGAACGGAAAACAGAAATACATTGAAAAGAAATCCAAACAGAAGATACTAGCCTGCTTTCCTGGGCTTCTTTTCAGTTTTGCTCAAGTCACCTTTGAAAACCTATTTGAGTTTCTTTCATTTTTCATTTTGAGATTATGGGTGTCTTTGTCTAAACATCTGTGGTAGCTGGTTAACAGGATCAGGACAGCATTAGACTAGTCCAGACGCAGAGAAGATAATCTTTTCCAGCCAAACAGTAGCAATAACATTAATGCATAAATGCATAAATCCTCCTCTTCTACTCCATTTATCACCCAGACATGCTACCCCCCGCCCGCGCCCAGAGCCAGGCAGTTGCACTGTCAATATTGGCTTTCTCTCTGCTGAAAACACAGTCCCACGGCATTAGCTGCAGAAAGCTTATGATCTCAGGTAAGGGAATGGTTAAAGCTACTTCCCATGTCACTGAGGAAATGCAAGAGTTAGGCACATCCAGATTCACTTGCATTTGCTGTTCGGGGCAAACTGACGTGCGAGATCCTGGGTATCCTGTCAAACTATGATAAAACTGAGCAGACCCAAGCTCATCTGTTGCAGTTTTCAGCTCTCATGCTCTGTACAAGGTCCACAAAGCATGGGCTTCTCTATGTCCCACTGGCCTCAACAGAGACCAAGACTTGCCGTATGCAATTGATACTGATGGTTAATGATGAGCATTTGCTAATAATAATTAATAAAATGGTGCAAGTCTGGACTGATCCCTCAGCTGGCACTGCAATGTCCTGGGTGCTGCACAGGCAGTGCAAATAGCTGCCTGCCCCCTTGTTGGAGAGTGGTTTGGGTCATGGAAACCATCAGCATTCCTGATTCAAAACTGTCCATGCTGATATGGGGAGACACACCCCATGGGAGATGGGATCCTCCCCAGGGATAGAGGCTGCTGTCTGAGAACACCCTGAGCACCAGCATTGGAAGGGCTCAGGGGATGGGTCCCACATGAAGCCAACATCCCCTGTCAGCTGCACCGATTTACAGAGCTACATTAAATATCCTGGGAGACTGGGTGCTTAAGGTGGATTTGTGGCCAAATCTCATGCTTGAGAGAATTGTGGGTTGAATGTTAGACCAACTGCAAAAGACAGCTTGGAAGGAACATTTGGGAGTTATCTAGCCCAGCCTTCTGCTCCAAGCAGGGCTGGCTTCAAAGTTGGAGCAGGTTGCTCAAGGTCTTGTCTAGTCAAGTTTTGAAAACCTCCAAGGATGGAGACTCCACCACCTTTGGGCTCAGCCACTCTTGTGGAGAAGAATTCTCCCCTTATATCCACATGGCATTTCCTCTGTTGCAATCTATGCCTGTTGCCTCCTGTTCTTTCATTTTGGTGGCTCCCACACTGTGGACTCTCTCATGTTCATCAATATCTTTCTTTCACTGGAGCACACTGACGTGGTCACGATACTCCAGATATGGTCTCACAAGTGCTAGGGAGAAGAATAATCTTTCCTTGCCAGGCTCATACAGCCCAGTCTGTGGCTGGCCTTCAACACAGCATGCACAACCTTTTTGGCCAGAATCTCCAGATCCTTCTCTGCAGAGCTGCTCCCTGGTCACTCAGTCCCCAGCCTGCACCTGTGCAAGGGGTCACTCTGCTCCAGGAATTCGTGTTTCTTGCTGAACTTCACGTGGTTGATCCCACAACCTTGTCTTGACCAATCCCTCCAGCTTTCCCAAGTCTTTCTGAAGAGCAGCCCAGGATATCAGGTGCTCCCCCACAGCTTGGTGCCATCCAGGCAATGGTGGTAAACAGTACTCTCCTCCTTCTTCAGCAAGAGAAAGTGTTTTCCATAAGGTCTTGTCAGGTACTGAGTCTCTCACTCTTTTTGCCTACAGTCTGTTGGCTGGTGGTTAAATTAGTGTTTCGCATAAATAATAGGAGTTTTGCAACTTTTAAAGTATTTACTATAACTTCTGGATGAATTTCACTGGAAAACAGAAGGAAATGGGTAATTAACTGTTGTTGCAGTAAATTAATGTGTTAATGAATGTCTGTCTGATCTGTAACCTTTACTGAAGGAATAATGCTGGGTACTCTCCTCTTCCAGATACTAATTTTCATGAAACATGCAAGAATTTCATATATTTTGGACCTTAATTTCTCTCTCTAATCTAACTGATGTTAGCCAAAAAGCTTCCAACATTACTAAAGGAAAAAAGGCAAGAGGCAAAGATACAACGCTACTGTATGTAGGCATCTCCTTGGGACATCATGGTTATAATTTTAAAAATATGAACATGAACTTGGCAAAATCAAGACAGAGCCACAAAATAATTTGTGTTGATGATTCTGTATTTTCTATGTAAAAGTTTCAGCCTAACATTTTGTCCAGCTCAGGAACCAGGAGGTGTTGACATTGCAGCCCTGACTGCATGTGCAGCGGCAGACAAAGAACTGCCCCTGAGCTCTGGGGGTTGTTCAGGTGTCACCTGCAGACCACAGTCTGCTCAGACCTTCCTGCCTAGCTGAAGTTGCTGGGTTTGGCTTTAAAGGGAGGAAACAGGCTGGAGTTCTTTGATTTTTCTCTTCTAGACTACAAATCACATTATGCACTAAGTCATTTTTACAATATATCAGACTGGGGGGTATTTTCCAAATCCTGTGATGAGAACAGCTTTAAAAAGCAAGCAAATGACATCCTCAAAGATTGACTGAGGATAAAGCATGCACAAGAATTCATTCACCACTCCTCAATGATAACACAGCAGTGATCAGAGCTCCCAACGAGGCAGCCATGGGCAAGTGGTGACTCTTTAATGATGAGCATAAATTTAATTTGATTGCTGGGAATAATTGAGTGTTACAGCTCTCCGCTCATTGCAGTGGATTTGAGCAAACATAATTGAAAGGGACATGTGTTTTTTCCTTAGTACTCCCTCTGCAGTTGCTGATTAACCTCCCAGCTGCAGTGTTTGAACCTGGCGCTGGCTCTTGGGGAGGACAGATACACCGACCCAGCAATGATGGAGTTCAGCCTCAGGGAGAGCCCAACGGGATGTGGTGCGCAGAGCTCAGGACAGATGTGAAGGGGTACAGCACTGTCCCATGTGCTTTGGAGGCAGGAAGGGCTATGAGTTCATGCTGAACCTCAACTGCCTGGGAGAGAAGGTGTGGATTATTCCTGTCAGCCCAATGCATTATTTCATTTTGAAGATTTTTATCAGAGGTGTCACTGGCTGCTCCAGCTTTGTGTCCTCTCGTGATGCGTTCTTACTGATAGACCACATGGTGTTTCTGAGCACTGCTGCCGGCCAGCAGTAACTGCAGCACCACCACCATGGTTAGATGTGCCCATGCAACTCAAACATCCTGATGGCTATGTGCAGCCCATAGTAGGTTCTATAGAAAACCTATAGATGGCTAGATGAGAGCCATGGGGACAAGAAATGGAGCTGGGCATTGAGGATGGCAAGCTTGAATCCCATTAATTTCTGTCATGCTTTTGCCCAATATTCTAAGATCCTTTGCCCTATCTGGACGCTTCCTCCTCCTCCTGATGTTTACACTCCAAAGCTGTTTCTGTTCAGCTGATGGGTGGAATTCAGGCCTTCTACATCAGGACAGTGCATGTTGTGATCTGCACAAACTTTGGGAGAAGCATTTCCAAAACCACCTGGGGGACTACTTCAAAGGTGACTCAGGTACCTCAGAGCTTAAAGCAATCATGACTGGCAAAAAGGGCCATAACGCCATGACGAAGATTGTGTCTTTAAATTGTACCTGTATAGAGGAGGAGGAATGTCACTCAAGATCAGAGAAATCACACCAGAGACCAGAGATAAGTGAGGGAGGACCAAGATCCTCTGGAAGAGCTGCAAGTGTTTAATGAGTCATTGAGCACGATGAGCTATTCAGCACAACCTCCTCTTGGGGTAGATGGTTCTGCCATTTCTTTCATTGCTTCTGCGCCCAAGAGAAAGATTTTGGTCCATTAACAAAGCATCCTTTGATACCTACAAAGACCATTAAGGGATGGGATCAGTTTTGTCAGCAGCATATTGCTGCTTCAACAGACGTTTCTGCAGAGAGACTCCTTCTGCCAGTCACAAAAGTGCTATGGAAATAAAATTGAGTGTTTTCTTGGATAAACCTTGGTGACAAGCAGGGGCAGAAAGGAGCAACTACAAGCCAACTATACCTTGATGTCTCTGTGACCCTGCAAAGGAGGGCAGGGCAAGCAACTCCCCTTGCTGGGGCAGCCCTGGCATCTTCTCCCTGCCTGAAACAGAGACAGCATTTGTAAATAAGCCTTGAGCTCTTTAGAGGTGATATTTTCTCTTCTGGGTCAGGAATGTGTCCAAAGTAAAATATTTGCTAAAAAAATCAATGTATCTTTCAGTATCACTTGGAAATAAGCGACAATCACAAGAAGGGTGAGTGCTACCTCTTCTCTCCATGAGATATTGTGGAGGAGAAAAAGTCCCTAATGCAACACGTGGTTTTTCTCAACTGTATATTGCCACTGGACTCAAATACAATTAATTTATGACATGCTTTGATGTATTCCTTTAAATGCATCTTATTATCAGTTTTGTTACATTTCACAACACCTTTACTTTTCAGCTAATTCATAAAACTCCTTGCTACAGGTGAGTTCATGTCTGATTTGTATCTTGGTGTTAGTTGAACCACCACTGAGCAGGACTGCATTCCTGTCTAGGGAGTGTCATTTCCACTGCTCATTTTGATAAGAACAGACATAAGAGACTCCTTGTATAAAAAGAAATGGGAACACCAGGAGTTTGAAGTGGAACATACACAAGGAAAACTACATCGCTGCCTGTAGTTCACATCCTAAATTTTCCAACACATCTTGTGCCCTTTCATTGCTCTCTTGCAACTAAGCAGCAGATGATGGATAATTTTTTCTTTCAACAATGCAATAATAGACAATTTCAGATATTTTGATATTTCCATGGTTTGAGGAATCATTGGTTATAGGTTAAAAATAGTGTCTTTCTAATGAAATCATCATTTTCTCAATGAAAAAAATAATACATTGCTGAGCAGAAGATGCTCAGACACAAGGACATTTAACTCCATAAGGCTACTGACAAAGGCATCCATGTCCTTCTCATTGTCTGACTTGAGGTAGTATGTCAAGTTATGGCTAGACAAATGCAGACTCTTTGAGTTGATTCTCCATGCTGTGGCATTGCTGAGAGTCATACTGCCACGGATAACCCTGATGATGTCATCTACGTCCCTGCAGCACGGAGAGGACAGTGAAGAAGATCCAGAGGGAAAAGTCATTGTTGTCTTTAAAGCAAGTGCAGGCTGTTTCTTGGGTGGGATTTTGTACACGTTCTTTGCTGTCCTGATGGCCACAGAGCGGTGGAGAGGGTGCGTGGGGACCCAAGTGCCCCAGCACCCCTAGCTCTCCCTACCACCCCCTGGTTCCTCTCCCACTGCCCACGGGCAGCCCCACATCTGTGTGACCAATGGGAAAACCACCAGCTGTGGGAAGACTTGTTGGGAGCAGCACTGGTGCTTCCCTGTCTCCATGTCCTTCTTCTCCTTGGTGGCAAAACCTATCTGATGAAAACAAGCTGCAGATGCTTCTTAAGGAAACTGTTCTCCTCCGAGGTGTCTCCCTGGCCTGGGGGCTTTCCAACCACAAAACCCAAATGGCAAACAATGTCCCCTCCAGTGGGACCCACCTGGCTGGTGACTTCCCAGTAATAGTGAAGCCACATGTTCTTGATTTCAAAACAGCGATTCTGGTACTAAAATATGTAATTTGTCCATTTCCTGAAGCAATGGATCTGTGTGTCCATGGCATGGGAGAGCAGAGGACTGAAGTGAAAGCTGGAACAGAAATTGAAAGAAATCTTTTCTTAAAGGGACATCCCAGGAAGGGGTGAGGCATCGTGCAGGCTGAGGAGCTGAGTTGGGGGGTCCAAGTGCAATGCAGCCTAGACATCAGCCCCATCCAGTTACCCACGGAGCAATGCTGAGCACGACCACACGGCCGCCCGGGGTGGGGATCAGCTGGGACTTGGCCCCAGGCACCTGAGCAAGGAGAGCAGGGCAAGTGTGAGGGTGGTAGATGGCATCTGCTGAGAGTCCAGGCGATGAGGCAAGCTCATGGTGATGATGCAGACCCAAGGTCAAGTCAGGAAGTCAGTTCTCAGGTTAGGGTTTGGCTCAGTGGGGTCCATGGCCAGGTGCATGCATGGCCATGACTCAGTTGTGTTGTTCAGGCTGGGACGAGTCTGAGAGCCCCAGCTTGAAGGCAGCTCCCAAGGGAAGTGGTTCAGCCATCACTGAAGCCTCTAGTTTTCTTCCCAACAGCTTTCTTCAAGGTCACCATCTACTCTCTGTCCATACTGGTCCAGGCAACCAACCCTGCCAGGAGGGGAGGGTGTTCAAGGCATCAACACCTTGGTCCTCCATGGTCCATAGCCCTTTGACCACATATGCCTCCCTGCTCCCAGAACCTCCTTTTTTGCAGTGGACCCTCTGCCTTTTCCACTGCAGGATGACACAACCAGGTGCACAAATCTCTGCACATCACTGGAGCTCAGGCCCCAGTGAGAGGGCGTGCGGTGGGGCAGCCGAGAGCCTGTGTACCCTCCAGTGCACTCAGCAGTAACACTCCCTGTGATTAACTGAAGAAGTCACACAGAGCCACAGATTCTCCAAAGGAAAGTTCGTAGATGAATTGGCTCCTACATCAATGCTCCTGAATTGAAAGTCATTAAAGTTTGTAATCTTGAAGTAGCGAAAGTGTCACAAAAAGAACAGCTTAACTTGTCTGGAAGCCAAACAGCAGCAAAGACAGTCCGAGGGGAGGGCGGACACTTAATTCTACCATCTGGCAGCACTACACACTGAGCCTCGATGCAAGAGATTTCCAGGTAATCAACTGCTCGCTGCCAAATCCTTCCCCTGGGTGCCCCTGGCTACCACCACAGCTCCAGTCCTGACTCCAGCAACGCTTTCGCTTTGTCAAGGCTTGATTTTTTTGTTGCTATAAATCATGGCTCTTCCCCTGGTGGAAACGTGCTAGTGTGGATGTGGTGGCAGAGACCATGAGTGTTAGAGACAACAGTTGTCCTGGGAATTGAGTCCTGAGATGCCAAGGGGGAATTTCTCACATCCTCGTGCTGGAGTATCTGGGTCTGAGTGTCTGAAGGTGACATGTTTCAGGTAAGGCTTCTGAGTCTTTTAGGTGCTTTTCAAAATGTTAGCATGTACTCTGTACACTTTAGTTCCCGTTGTTTTCCCTTCAGCAAATTGGCTCAGCCTCCTGCTTTTAACTGAAACCCATTGTCCATTTATAAAAGAATCTGCTGTGAATTTCTCATTCAGGGATTTTTGAAAGCCCAGGTATTTGGCTGAGAAGTCCAAGAAAATCTTACAATAGGTGGGAAAAAACAGCATTGTGATCTCCCCAATTTCCAGCAACACAGTTGTCCCTCATTTTCCATCTTGCACACAGGTCTGGGACAAATGACAAAAGGCAGGGACAGGCTCCAGTCCAGGAGTGCCTGTCTCCAGCTCCATCACAGAGAAGCCATGGAGGTACTTATTCATGCCTTGAAACAGGACGGTTGGAAAAGGAAAGGAAGATTAAGTGGATATTTGAAAAGAAAAACCTACAAGGGGAATACAAGAAGAAAAAAAGGTATTTAAACGCAGCTGTGTGCACATAAAAACTGGAGAGTGTTGTCAGAACCCCGTAATCACCACACAGCAGGTCAGCACACCCAGGACCCCATGGAGGGAACAGAAGTGGGTCAGTCCCGGTGGGCGGCTGAGCCCCCCCCCCCCCTCAGCTGCTCACTCACCCTCCCAGCAGGACGAGACAGAGAATCGGAAGGGTAAAAGTGAGACAGCTTGTGAGTTGTGATAAAGACAATTTAATAGATAAAGCAAAAGCCACACACAAGCAAAGCAAAACAAGGACTTCATTCCCCACCACCCATGGCAGGCAGGTGATCAGCCCTCCCCAGGAAAGCAGGGCTCCATCACACCTAACGGTGACTTGGGAAGACAAACACCATCACTCCGAATGTCCCCCCTTCTGTCTTCTTCCCCCCAGCTTTATTTGCTGAGCGTGATGCCATGTGGTGTGGAATATCGCTTTGGTCATTGGGGTCGGCTGTCGCAGCTGTGTCCCCTCCCAGCTCCTCACTGGCCAGGCACCATGAGAAACAGAGAAGACCTTGACACTGTCAAGCCCAGCTCAGCAATAGCTAAAACATGGGGGTGTTCTCAACACTGTTTTGGTCACAGATCCAAAACACAGCACCATACGAGCTATGATTAAAGAAAGTTAACTCTATTACAGACAAAACCAGTACACATATCCTGGAAGGACTGTTTTGGCCCATGTGGGACAGAGGACAAGAAGCTTCTTCATATGTTTGTGTGTGCATTAACAGGAGCATTTTCTCAAAAGTCAGGCTGATGGTGAAGCAAATGCTCTGCTGGGGTCGTTCTGGGCTGGGACAGGGAGCCTGGGCCAGATGGAGAAACTGTTAGCCCATGCCACGAGGGATGTGCAGAGCAGTCAGAGTGATCACACACTCCCCATGAGCCCCATGCCCACTGATGTCTACAGCTGTGGTTTTCAGTGGGTTTCCATGTTGTCAGTGTATCCAGATGTGTGATCACATCCGTATCCAGCAGCCGTTTGAGAGCAGCGGCCATGATGCCCACAGAGCTCTGCCATTTCATGGCAGCTGAGCTCTGGTTGGCAGCACCTTATACTGTGGCCAGGACATTTTGCGTGCTCATGAAGGCTCACCACCTACTGTGCCATGGCCTTGGAGCTCTCTCTTGCAGTGATGGATTTCAGACCTTCAAGAAGGGCTGGAGTTCTTAACTGGGCATCACCATCAGAGATTTGCACCTCAAGCCCTTGAAGCAGAGGAGTCCTCCAGCATCTACAGAGGCTGTGGGCTCTGACGTACCACCACATGTGACTTTGGCTTCCCAAGGGGAAGGCAGCACCTTAGAAATGAAAGGGTTCATTTCTGTTTTGTCACAAGTGGGCAGGTCTCCTCAAACAAGTGCACTGAGGTGCTGGTTTTCTGGAATGGGACCTTCTGGGTGGCACAGAGCATCTCCATGTGGATCTCTACTTCCCAGAGTGTGCAAATGTCCCTCTGAAGGTATCTGCCACCCAGTCTAGATAGTTTGCCTACCCATTCACAAGCCTCCTGCCCTCACTCTGACATGTGGATGTGCTTTAGAAATGCTGCATTCCACAGAGGCCTGAGGGTTCATCATCAACTTGTCAATGCACCATTTGATCATGCCATGGATGTGCCCTTTGCAAACAGACTGAGGAGGAAGAGCTGACTCACCTCCCATTCACGTGCATCCAAAGACCAAAATATCTGTGAAAAAACTCCAGAGCTGCCTATTAGATAGGCATTTTGGTGGGAGCAAAACTAAGGTGTAGGTGGCATTTGTCCCACCTAACTAGTGATTATGTAGTTTGGATTTTGGGGCCTTTCCAGAGCCTACAAGGAGAGAGAGGGACTATCCTTGCCATGGGATGGACCAGCGATGATTGGCAATGGTGCCATCCCATCTTGTGCTGCTGTCTTCAGAGGCTGGTCACAGGACCAGGGTGGAGAACACAAAAAGCACCCTGGGCAGCTCTCACACTCCCCTTGCTCTGCCAGGCCAGTGGTAAGCCCCACCAAGGAACAGCACAGCATGGACTTCAAAACTGAGTCATTAGGAGCTGGTAGGAAACAAGATGAAGTCTATGACATGCCAAAAATACCAGTGTCACAGCAGCACCTCCTCCTCAAACATCACGAGAAAGTGAGACATTTTCACACCTTCCATGTAAGTGCATTTTGCACCCAGTGCCCCCTCCAGCAGTGGTTTCTACCTGGCTGTGCTTCAGGAGATGTGTGAGGCTGCAGGGATGTCTCAGAGCTGGGGCTGGTGCTCCCCAGGTTGGCTCTGCTTGGTACCAGCACCAGCACCACTGGCTGTGGGTCTCCGTGCACCTTCCCAGCAGCTTTGGGTGGCAGAACCAGCAAGGAGGTGGGCAGCCACAGACCCACGTGGCCTCAGACCGGCATGGGTGGCCGTGGAAAGCAGACCTGCAGGATCTCAGACCCTCTCAACCTGAAAGGGTTAATAGGGGTTCTTCAAGCATCAGGGAAGCAGCAAGACTAAAACAAACACGGACTCGGTGCTGCTGAGACTGGTTCCAAGTCAGTAGTTGTCCCTTGGGTGTCTGATGTGCTCAGCTGCAAGGCAGCAGCCAGGTGAACACCAGGGCTGGTTCAGGCTAACAGCTCTGCCTCATTGGCCTTCTCAGCAGCTCCAGCCTCTAGAGGAAGGACAAAAGACTGCCAGAAGCACCGACCGCTTGGTCAGGAACACCTCTGGTTAGGAGCAAACCCGTTTGCTGCTGCAGTGGCAATGGAGTCCCAGTGACTGGGAGGAGAGAAAATGCCCCCAGGTGAAGAGGACACAGCTCAGAGGTGAAGAGGACACAGCTCAGAGGTGAAGATGCTGTCTGGCAAGGACATGGAAATGCTCTCCAAGTTTTGAATAGCCTGTGTGTTCCTACCGCTGGGTCTGCAGAGGTGCTCCCAGCTCACCCTCCCAGCAGCTCCTCTCTGTGGGCACAGATTATTCAATGCTTGTTGAAGAACAGGAACTTCTCATCCAGAAAAAGCCTACACTGTGCATGCATGTCATTGGAAGCATCCTGGACAAGAGCCCTACATGTGGCCTGTAGGTGTACAGAAGAAAATATTGATACACTGAATTTAGCAGCCCCACGAGGACACCTCTGCCGGGGGGGCATTCAGGAACATGAGAGCAATCCTGGGCTGGAACAGAAGGCAGCAATGCCTATGCCTTAAACCAGGGCTCAGGCTGGAGGCAGCCTACATGGCCCACAGGAGAGAGCAAGCCCTGTCTGAGCAAAGGGGCAATGATGTCCCCCACCCTGGAAACACATGAGGATATTTTTTTTATGACTCAGGTAGGCTTTTCTTTACAATGACCTGTCACCAGAGAGATGTGATGTGCAATTTGGTCTTCCGCACAACTCCAGTACTACAACCTGTAGTATTTTGTCGGTTGCGTTTGTGTACTGACATTGCTAAAATGGACACAAAATACCATGATGAAGAAGCTCAATGTCCTTGGTGACCTCTGAGCAGGTCTCTGGGAGAAGATGTATCTGAAAGGCTCTTGGGGGAAGCAAAAAGAGTCGCGGGTGTAACAGACATTTGAGCCCCCTTAAGCCTACACTGAATTGTTGCCAGTAGTCTTAGGCTTAGATCCCAGGCAAGCAGGTTGACACAAATGATAAACTATTTTGCAGAATATAAATGATGCAAGAAAAGCAAAGCCTGAGAACCAGTACACAGAGCCAGGTTTCCAGCAACTGTACACCAGTGAATCATGCTTGGTTTCTATCACCGTTGGATGTGGCCCACAATTCTGAAGTTATGGAAGAGAACATAAAGTGAACAGAAAGAAAACAAGATCTGAAATAAATGAAGTGAGAAGTGAATGTATGTGCAAGCAGGTAGAACAACCTTTGTTTTTCACCTAACATGTGATATGCAAAAAGTCCAGGAAGGGTACAGGCTGGTAGGGGGGCCATTAAACACGTAATTAAAATAGAAGCAACAAGGGAAGAAAGAGAACAACGGAAAGTTTTGAAGACAAGGATACTGAATAACAGCAGAGAGAAAGGGCACTTTGTTCAAACGCTACCGAAAGGTGGTTCACTCGTGAAGGGCAAACACAGGCCCTCAGGTCTGATGAGTCTGTGCATCAAAATGAATTTAGAGAGGAACTGCAGGGGAGGCTGGATTATCCTTAGAGCTTCTGCAGTCAAAACATGACACGAGTATTATACCCAGGGAGCACCAGGATAACGTGAGGCTCCAACTGAGTCCTGTGGTTTCTCTTGAGGCACTCAATGCCTTGCTTATAACCTGGATCTTGGTGATATCTGAAATCAGGAAGAAGAGAGGAGCATTGTCTGGGATCATACAAGTCATGGGAACGTGCAGGAATGGTCAGACCCAAGGGCATCATCCTCAATGACAGCATGGCCTTGCACTTGGGTGATGTGGCACTTTATTGCTTCCTTCCAAGAGTCACCCTACTACCCTCTACCTGGATTCACCCATCAGCTGCAGTGAGAGGGACTGACTTTTCTCTCCTTTGTTTTTAGTTTAGTGAAGCTGACATTAATTTCATTCACACCAGCTCAATATAAATGTGGTTTCACCAGCCTTAACATGAAGGCTTTAGATTTACAGCAAGGCGAAGGACAGCAAGATCTGGTTCTTTCCTTAATTACTGTTTTTCCTCTTTCCATCTTCAACTGTCTCTCACTGATTAAGGAAGAAGAGGAAAATCTTGTCATTCCAGCTGGACAAAATTAACCCAAACTCCAGCCATTTTCATCATTGTCAACCAGTGCTGGAGGAGAGGACCTCTGCATGGACCTCTGCCCATGCTCTGAGGATGCACCAGCTCTGGCTGTTTGAGCACAGGTCAGCTGCAAACTGGAAGTCCATTAACTGCACTGGCAAGGGGTGCAGTCTTGGAGAAAACACCTTGCCTTTCCATCACAGCACTACCGTGGGAGCAGCAGCGCACTGGCCATGGCTCCAAAGCTCTCCTGCAGAGCCGGCTCGTGCCTGCCCTGTCCAGAGCACGGCAAAGGGACCGGCACGAGGCCCGTCTACGGATGGACACGTAGATCTGCCTTGTCTGCCTGCATGAATCAGTGCAAGGGGAGTCCGGAGCTGAGTAAAGATGGTTAATTTGTGAAAAACAACCTTGGAGATTCATGTTATTTCTGCACAGCACATGAATGCAGCTGAGGCTCACCAGGTCCCACAACCACGCAAGCCACTGTGGTGACGTGGGGACCCCACATTAGCTGGCCCTGTGGGCAGGCAGCACAGCCCGCTCTGCAGACCCTCCGTGTGGAAGCACGTCGTCTCTTGCACACTTGTGTGCCATGCTTGGCACTGACCCGTGCAGGGGAAGAGCCTGGTGCAAGCTCAAACATCAGCATTGCTTAATCAAGCTCCCTGCTCACCCAATTTTCTCCATCCCCCACCATTCTGACAGCATCTCTCCCTCCTCTCCCCACTCCCCTCACCCCGCTCGGAGAAGCTTGTTTCTGCAGATTGCTTTGTAGTAATTAGCACATCGGTGGGGCTGGGAGTGCAGAGCGGGGAAGTGGAACAGGAGGAGAAGCTAACGAGGTCAGAAGACAGCATGTGGCATCCCCGTGAGGAGAGGGAAGAGGATTCGAAACCTGCTGCAATCAAAGAAGCACCTGCCCAGGATGAATCCCTAGGGCCAGGAGGGTGAAAGGAGAGGGAGAGGATTTCTTACTCTAACATACAGCGGTAAGTCTTTCTCTCCCATTTGTTTCAGAGATTAATTAGGTCAATGTTGCCCTTGTAGATTCAGCCTGGAAACCTGAGGTCTGCCCGTGCTCCAGACCGCAGGGTCCTGGCAGACAGGGAGGGAGCGGGCTGGACCACAGCTGGTTCATGGCTTTGTACAGGGTGCTCAGCGCTCTCTGCCCATTGATACTTCCTTGATTTAAATGGCTTTTCACCCCCAACCTCGTGGCAGAAAAACACCAATTCCTCAGCCCCACGCTGGCAAATCAACTGGGAGGCAAAACAGATATGATTTTAAAAAACCCGCACTGCAGCCATTTACGAGTGTAAACAACGCTGCACGTAACGGAGACGGCTTTTCCCACCTCGCTGCCAGCGGTGTCCAGAGCTCACAAGGCTGTTCTAAGCCACAGCATCTTTCACCTGTGAATTTCTGATTGATCTGTGTTTCTTTCATAGCATGGATATTCTGGGAAAGTTCTGAGGGATCGTCTCCAAAAACCTGAACTTTTGGGGCATTTTGCTTCTGTGTTTGCTCTCAGTTGTGAAACACTGAGCTACAGAGTGAAACAGTGTGCCAAGAAATGCAGCAAAACCCAGGACAGGCCAGAAAGGGGCCAGCATGGAAGAGAGAGAAAAAGCTCCATCACCACTCACCACCACTGGTCCCAGGACTTCTGCAGAAAGAAAAAGATAAAATCAAGATGTAACATATCCTGAACATGGTTCATAATTTTATTTGACAGAAATATATAGAAATATATAGAAATATATATATAGAGAGAGGAGGCTGAGGGGAGACCTTATCGCCCTCTACAACTACCTGAAAGGAGGTTGTAGTGAGGTGGGGGTCGGCCTCTTCTCCCTGGTAACAAGCGATAGGACCAGGGGGAATGGTCTAAAGTTGCGCCAGGGCAGGTTTAGGTTAGACATTAGGAAAAACTTCTTCACAGAAAGGGTTGTCAGGCTCTGGAATGGGCTGCCCAGGGAGGTGGTTGAGTCCCCGTCCCTGGAGGTATTTAAAAGGATAGATGAGGTGCTTAAGGACATGGTTTAGTGGTGGGATGGCAAGGTTAAGGTTAGCGGTTGGACTTGATGATCTTAAAGGTCTTTTCCAACCTAGATGATTCTATGATTCTATGATTCTATATAAACATAAGCCCTAAATTCTTGTGTACCAAGGTATGAAGCAGCTTGAAGAGGAAAGAAGAGAGGAAATTCTTTCTTACAGGGATTATTTCATTGCTGACCACCCTGAAATCCTTCCTGGCTCCTCTGGATCACAGTGGAAGCAGAACAGATCAGTCACTGGACACAGCTTTGATAAGATCTGTTGGTTCTCATGTCCATAATGGCATCATGTTAAATGATTGGGGCGGCAGCAGCTCCCAGATGTGTTTTGGTGAGGGCAGACAGGCAGCTCCAGGCCGTCCCATTTAGGAGGCTCCGCGACCCAGAAGGCGACAATCCCTTGGGCAAGTGCAGCACAACCCTGCTTTCATGGGGGAAAAAGGAACCGAATGCTGATACCACCCAGATAAATCATCGCAGGGATTGAATCCCAGTCATCTGCCTCCTCTCTGTGCCCCTCTCGCACACACATGTGCACGCGTGCACATCCCCCCATCCTCTCCTCCCATTTCAGCAGGTGCTGGTAAAGCGGGTCACCTTGTGGCACCAGAAAGGTCCTCCTGCGTGACAGCTGTTTCTGTAGACACACATCAGCAGCTCCCATGCTATGTTTCTGTTGCGCTGTCATTATCTCCTGCTTTATCGGGTCAGCCTCTGTGGCATCTAACCTGGGGACTAATGGAGGTCGATTCCTGCAAGAGGCTCACTCCTTTACAGGCTTACCGAGTGCCGGTCACAGCATCTCCATCAAGTGACATCCTGGGAAGCTGGCAGCGTCACTTTGACTTTTGCAGATCAAAGGTGCTTTCTTTGGAAATCAGAAGCTGGTTTTTCCTCCCAGCTGGCTTGGTTTTGTTGGCTGTTGGTGAGAAACACAGCACGGGTGCTGTCAAAGCTTGGGGGGGGTCAAGGCAGGAGCCCTTCAGATAATGCCCAGCATGGCTCAGCCCGTGGGCAGGTTGACTGCTGCTTGTCTGCCTGTCCTCTTGTCATCTCTGTCACCCCGAAGTGATGGCAGGTGGCACCATAATGCCTTCTCTGCCATCCCTCTCCTCCAGGACAATTTCATGCACGGTTCTGCTCCTCGCTTTCTGCCACACTGCACATTGCCCCAGGGCTAATGGCAACAGCATCTTACTCCTTCCACGAAAAGGGAGAGATGAGAGAGAGGGAAGGCAGGACTCACCCTTCACCAGAGAGCCTTTTCTTCACTGGGGTCTTTATATGTTACCCCCTTTCTCTCTGGATTTTTGAATCCTGAGTTTCTTCCTCTCTGGGCTGCCAGTGGGGAGTGGTGATGGGAAGGCAGATTCCTCCTGCGCCACCCTGCTGCCCTGCCATGCCCTGCCCTGCCTGCAGACAGCCTGCAGGAGAGCCCACAGGGCTCAGCTCCTGGGTGAGAAGAGTGTGCCAGAGCTTTGCTGCCCTGCCTTGCCCCCATCACTGCAGAGCAAGTCTGGTTCCCTCCTGGTCCAAGCAGGATGCCCTTGGGAAGGCTGGCACCCTGGGTGCTCGCACCGATGCTCTCTCCCCTCTTTGCTCCAGGCAGGACCCACAGATCTCTCTTCCAGCAATACCCAGCGAGTCACCCTGCAGGGAACATCCCCTTCCCCTTCTACCTCCCCACCACAAGAAATCCTCTCCCATCCTCTCTCCACCCTTCCCTCTGTGCTCCTGCCCTCGCAATGGGTGGGAATCAGGAAAGGGAGCAAGGACAAGCCAGATCCCCTACAAGAGACTAATGAGATGGTTGCTGATCCCTCCAGCACTGACCTATCTGGCCTTGACCTTATCAGCAAGCAGCCCCTGCAGCACCCCACCAGCCTCACCTGATGGTGCTGGGGGAGAAGCAGCACCTACCACACCAATGCGGATTAACCCCCGTGAGATGGAGAGAGCGATGGCTGCGGTTGCTATCAGCTTCTGTCTTGGGCTGAGTTGTAATCACCTCAGCTTGGTGAGTGCTTTTGTTTTGAAAAAAGCCAGACTTAATTTGATAGCAAAGTGCCTGCAAACATTGAGGAAAAATCATGCCACTGCTTTTGGAGGCTGGATTATTAAAAAGTAAGTCCTGGTCTAAAATATAGATGCTGTTTCTCTAGTCTGTAGTGCAAAAATTATTTATATTGTGCCGTCGAGATTTCAGTATTCTTAAATCTCCTTGGAAACATGCATGCCAGCTGCACGGAGAAAACAGGTCATAATTCTGCTGTTACACAGCTCTTGCTGTGGACACTTTGAGGCCAAGCGTCCCCACTTTGGTCCATGAGTACTTCTCCCCAGGAATCCCACGGGAAGAAACGCAGGCATGTGTGCCTGCCTCCAAGCAGAGCAGCTGCTGGATGCGCTGACAGAGCAAGGTAACATTGCTATCGGAGGCAGAGCTCTTTGCTGATTAGTAAAGCGTGAATAACAGTTTAAAACTTTGATTTCATAAAAGTCTTGCTCACATGATACTGGAATGGACAACAGAAACTTCGCTGGTGTTTTCAGATCCTTTAGCAAGAAATCTTCCCCTCTCCCGGCCCCAGGCTGTGCCCCCCGTCTTGCTTTCCATGTGCTCGCTAACAGGACAGCGAGAGCAGTCGGTAGGGTCACCCTGGCTCAACAGTTGTCGTGCTTTCAGCACAGCTTGGCAGCTCTGTGCCAGATGAACTCCCATGTTTAGCTGTGCCCCAGCTGAGGACATGGATGGAAGGAAGCGATACAGCGAGAACAGCAAACATCACCTCCTGCAGCTTCCAGCCGGGAGGTCAGGTCCCCTCTGTGCTGCTTCTGTCTGTGGTTCACACCTCTACAACTGCTGCCCACTGCCAGGGCAGCAGAGGTGGGACTTCTAGGGAGGGTTCATGTCTCCAGCTAAACAGATACACGCGACAGGGCAAAACCAGACCAACTGTTGTAATGAAGCAATCACAAATCTCCCTAGAGTAGTGCAAGACACAATGGGGAAGAGGAGGCTCTCCTTCATCCCCGATGCGTTCAAGCTCACGTGCTAGTACGAGGTCCATCCCACAGGCACTCTCCCATCTGTGCTAGGAGCAAGGCTGAGATCCAAGCCTGCCAGCTAACTACCTCTCCATTTCACAAGTCCTGAAACCCCTCCAGGCACAGACTCACGACTCCAGTACAGTTGTTTCAAATCTTATCCACTCACCCATGCTGCTTTTCATCTGGTGATGGTTTGTTTAGCCTGTCCCTAGCAAGTGACCCATAAGGATCCTGGCAGTGTTTATGCTACTGCTGATTAGCAAATAGCCGTGTGACCCGCTGGGGTGACCCATGCTGACCCATGTAAACACTAAGAATTACTCCTTCGGCTGGAGTGATACAGGTCTGAGGTCAGAGGATTAAGCTACGGGGAGCGAGGGCTGATTTACTTCTCAGCGACAGCATCTGCACAGAGGTTTGGTGACTTACACGCCAAGGCACTACCTTCCCTGCTCTGCCTAACTCAGCTTTCCCAACCCTCAGGAGACAAGCCCAGAGCATCCATCTGTTTGATCTGCTCACCTCATGGGCCTGGGAAACCAGCAAAGGGTGCAAAGAAAAGAAAGAGAGGTCAGGGAAGAAGCAGAGTGAGAAAACAAATGCAAAGGAACAAGAGGGTCCCTCTACTCCAGATGTGGGACATCACCACTTTCTGTGAATGCCACTTTGGAAGTTTTCCAAAACAAGAGGGAAGAGATGCATCTCCCACCCCCAGCACTTGTCCTGTGGCAGCTATAGTCACCGGATCCAGAGGGAGCGCAGTGCGATCACTGGCGGCAGAGACAGTGAAAGAGCATCACGTGCTGATGTGATGAACTCAGTGTGACGATTCTGCTTTCCCCATATAGCCAAGGCCACAAGCGCTGAGTCCACTTGGGATTTGTGCTCAGATCTCTTGTATACTTCCTTCCACCAAGTTTTCAGCTGTGCCTCTTGCTGTACCTTCCATCCTCTGCATGCTTGAAATCAATTATCCCAGCAAACTGGCATTCGTGGTTATCCGCAGTGCCGAGGCAAATACCAGAGCTGCACATGTGAACTGACGTCTCTCAAAGGTGATTTTGCACCAGGTGCACAAAGATAAACAGTCTCTGGTCTTCCTGCTTCTGCTCCAGTTATTCTGCTCGAGAGGCACAGGAGAAGGGAGAGCATCTCCTCTGATGTTTGTCAGCAAACGGGCACGTGAAGGGCCAGGGTGACCCCAGCTTCATGGATACAGACCAGGAGGAGAGGGAGGACAGCAGGTAGAGCCCTGGACTGTGTCTGGACTGACAGCAGGAGTGGTCTCTTCAGGAGCCACTGGACCTTCACAGGATCCAGTCAGGCCTGCCAGGCCCCAGCTGGTCTCCATCCCTTTGTCCAGAGACTGATGGTTTCTGGTTCTTCCTCCCAAAGACAGTTTTGGTAACACTGAGCTTTAATGCAGAATCCTCTGCCCAGGAGGGGTATCAGCTTGGTTCATACTCATTAGTATCTGTGGGGTGACATGGCATGGGAGAGGATACAAAACAAGGGTTTTCAGCTGAAATGAATGTTTTCTGAAGACATCTCCTCACTTCCCCATGACTGCATCTGGACTTGCAGGGGAGGCGGCTGCTGTGACACAGCTGCTCCTGGCGCAGTGCCTCAGACAAAGAGGAGGATGGATTTACTGGGACTTGGGTGACATTAATAATAGATAGTCATCCTGAAATAGCAGTTTTGTCTCTATCACCCAGCTCCATGCAGAGAGAGGTCTCATTTCCCAGGGAAGCATGTAATCCCGTGTGCCTGTAACAGAGCTGGGAATAGCAGCCACCATCCTGCATGCCAGCTCTGGCTCCTGTTCATGATGGGTCTGCCACACACGTTGTGCTGCCGTGGGTCTCCAGCCTTCTCGCCCAAACCTCCAACCCCTCCCCATATCCAGGGGATAATTAGTATAACGTTCTTTCCTTCCTCCTACTCTTATCTGCACTGTAAGCTGATAACCCACAACAAGTATCTCTTACATAGTGGAAACTCATCCTTCATCTTCTCCATCAGCCTTATCTAATACCTGATGCCTCACCTTGGCTCAGCAGCAGGAGTTAAGAGCGGACCTCTTCAAAGAGATGGTTTCCTAGTTATTGCTGATCTGGGTCACTCATAAATTTAAACATGAGTTAAAAGCTGTCAGCAGCTTTGCCTGATAATTACATGCACATGGGATTTGTTTCAGTTCAAGAGAAAGTAGCAATTTCTTTGACTAAAACTTGTTTGGAAAAACTGTGGCTTATAGAAATTAGTCTTGCAACACTCCCAGCTCTGACTGCTCTGAGACCTGCTTTCTGCCTTAGTATCACATCCCTTTGTTACTCACCTAAGCACTCCATAGTTAATTGCAGAGCTCACACTTTTTCTTGGCTAGCTAGCTTCCTGCTGTTTCATGATTCATTACTTGTAAATGAGTCCCTGCGGTTCCCAGGCAAAGCTGATTCCCAGCTACACAGAAATCCTCGGATCTGTCCTTTGGCTGAGCTTTCGCTGTTAACGCGTGCGCCTGCTACTGGGAAAACTGTCGCTGAGTTACAGGTAGTAGCTGCAATTTGAAGAATTGTTTCATATTCTTGGAAAAAAAAGCCTTTTTTTTTGGTTTTTTTTTAGTTCCCAAAGTTTCTATTGACTGTGAAATTTCTCCACTGTGCAACAGCCCCAGGGCAGGGCCACAAGTAATTTCCAGATGGGGACCATCAGAGTAAGACCTGTAGGCAGACAGTGCAATTGCACTTCACCACGATCTCCACAGCAGATCACTCATGTCCAGTGTGGGTCCTGGCCCCACGTTCCCTTGACCAAAACGCCACCAATGCCCAGCAATGTCTTGATTGTGTCTCTGGGAACAGTCATTTAAGCATCACCTCTGAACTGGAGCAATGATTTGTTATCACCTGAGATGGACAGAGAATAACCATCCCAGAATGGAAAAATGGATTTTGCTACAGTTTGCGATGAAACCCCCAAATTTCAGAGTGATTCTCCTGGAACGGATGGAGCACCTTCTCCAGAACTGTGTGTACAGCAAGCTCCTGCCACCCAGGACAGCAGTGCAGGCTGCAACGGGGCAGGCAACCAAGAATTGGCTTCTTCTGACTGGTCACCACACTCAGTGGGAAAAGCCTCACCAGGGTTTGTGTGACTCATCCATGGCAGGACAGGCAATGCCTCCGTGTGCCCAAACTCCTGTCCTGGGAACCCATGTGGCTGTGGGCAGGTTCCAGACCCTCCTGCTTCTGATCTCTAGGGCTCAATCCCAGGACACAACCCCCCCCATCTGACACCCCTTTCCCTCCTCCCTGAGGACATTGCTATGGCAAGAGCTGCAGTCAGGATGAACCCCTCCAACTGTGACAGTGGCTGGTGTCCTGTTCCCCCCAGAGCACCACAGTTTAATTTTCTGGAGAACATGAGGCAGCTAGGGTAAGGAGCACATACTCCTTACGGCAATTTTTAACACCTCGGAGAGATGGACCCTGCACTGACAGCGTGAGCACGGGGCATGCCCAGCACTGGCAGGGCACCAGCTGAGCCAGCCAGGCACTAGGAATGTGAAGACAGGACAGTACTTGTCCCGGGAGGGTGAGAATTGAGCCATGCAAGCATTTAGGAAACAGTTGAATCCTTCCAGAAGACCATTTGCCATCTCAGAGCAGGCATTCAGCAAGGGTGGTGGTGTCTTCACAATCAGGACATTGCTCACAGGGTCATAGCCCACCCGTGAACTCACACCCAGTGTGAACTCACACTCAGGCTAATGGCCATACATGTACAGACCCACATGCTCGCAGGCTGGTACCTGCGTTTTTGCTAAACCTCACCCACATCGACTGTTTTCTGATTCCAGACAGAGGCTCTAGCTGCAATACAAGGGCCATAACTGCCAACCTGCAAGAGAGCATCATGCCAGGATGTCAACAGAGTGCCGTGTGTGTGTGTGTCATCATGGCTGG
Organism: Aramus guarauna; assembly: GCA_013400195.1. Lineage (NCBI taxonomy): Eukaryota > Metazoa > Chordata > Aves > Gruiformes > Aramidae > Aramus > Aramus guarauna. The sequence goes on along the minus strand of VXBL01005387.1, from coordinate 227,407 downwards.
CTGCCACGGATATGACTGTTGGGACATCACCTGGGACCAGAGTCCCCTCTGAGAGCTCCTGGAAAGAAAAGGAGGAGGAACATTTTTCCCTCGGCAGCACTGCAAGGCAGGAGTGACCTTCTGCCAGCCATTGGGTTAGGACTGCTCCTGACTCATCCACCACCTCCCAGCAACAAGTGACCATTACAGACCAGTCAGGAGGTTGCAACCCAACTTGGGCAGTCATTTGGGGGATCTTCCCTCTTCCTGGGGGAAGACTTTAAAACAACCTGCCTAACAAATGGGTATGCACAGCTCTGATGGTGAACACCGTGGGAATGGACCATTTAAGCACTCACTTCTCCAGAGCTCACGGTGGGCGACTCAGCCCTCTACTATCACAGCTGTGCCCCATTCCTGGATGGATGTGGACAAACTGCTTCCCCCACTGCAGTGGGTCCCAGGCAGCAGGCTGTCATGGCAGGAGTCTTCATCTCTGGAACAGCATCCTTCCCTTTTGTAGTCAGATAATGACAACGATTTCATTTTTGTTTCACTTTCTTCCTTGTCACCAACATTTCTTTTGTCCCTTTCTCCCTTTACAAATGTTAATTTCCGTTTTTGTCTCAGCTGTAGCTGTTTCAGTGCATTGTCTTTTGCCAACTGAAATGAAATCCTCCTCGATAGGCAGATCTTAGAAAATTAACATTATGCTGCAATTTGGAACAAGCACAGCTGAAGCAGCTGCTCAGCTGAAGAGAAAGAGAGACAAGAACAACAGGACTGTTAGTTTGAAAAGCACCTCCAACCCAGAAGAGCTTTGCAAACTTGGGGCCATACTCCGCCTGTTTTCATTGGAGTGGTGGTACTTTGTCATTTGAAGCCAGAAGAAATACCTCAAGCCAGAGAGTTAGGCAGGGTTTTACATTCCTGTTGAATTTGCATCAGCTGGGGCAAGAAGAGGGACTGGGAACCATGGGCCAGTCAGTCTCACGTCAGTACCTGGAAAAGTCATGGAGCTTGTTCTCTTGGAGTCCTTATCCAAACCTGTGAAGGATGAGGAAGCGACCAGAAAGAGTTAGAATGGGTTTACCAAGGGCAAATCATGCTCAGGCAACCTGATTGTCTTCCTCAACAGCATGGGCTGGGCAAACCTGCACTGAGGTGGCTGAAAACTGGCCAGACCACTGGGCCATCATCAAGGGACTGACCGCTGGCTGGTAGGCAACGATGAGTGTGGGTCCCCAGGGTTCACATCATTCAATGTCTGGACAATGACACAGAGCTCACCCTCAGCTAATGGACACATGACACTAAATTAGGGAGAGGGGCTGAAGTGTCAAATGAGATGACCTCGGAAGCTCAATCCTTGGAGTGGGTCAACAGAAACCTTGTGAGTTCGCTAAGGAGAGGTGCAAAGTCCTGCACACAGGGCAAAACAGCCCCATGATTCGTTCCAGTCTGGACACAGCTGGCGGCAGCCTGACTGGGAAGGACCTGGGGGTTACAGTGGGCACGAGGTTCGGTGTGACCCCGTAGGAGTGCGCTCATTGCAAATAAGGGAACCACTGTTTTACCCTGGTGGCAACAGGGCCAGCAGATCAGATGGAGCCTGGTAACCATCTCCATTCCTCAGTACTGCTGAGGCCACGCCTGAAACACTGCATCTGGCACGGGACTCCCACGTCGAGAGGGATGTGGGAAAACTGGAGAGGGGCGAGTAAAGGGCGACCAAGATGTCAGGAGCGTGGGGCACACCACCGATAAGGAGAGGCCAAGGGGGCTGGGCTGCATAATCCAGCAGAGAGGGCAAGGGGAGATCTTACGGCAGTCTGGAGATACTTGAAGTGCTGTTACAGAAACAATAGAGACAAAATCTTTTTGCTAGTAGCAGATGATATTACAAGGGACAACAGTAAAAACACCAGGTGGTATCCAGCTAAAATTGCTGACGATCCATAGCTACCCGGTGGAGTATGACTGTCTAACTTACACAGCTGTAGGAGCACCTGGTTTCTGAAATGGTGCTGCTTACTGTTGGATTCTCTGATGTCTTCTATAGTAGGATTGTGAAACTTTTACCATGTCTGGAGCATTCACAGTGTAAGTCTGGATTCTCTGGCACGCCACCACTTGTCTCACTTCCTTTCAGAGGAAATAATCCACTTACTTTACCTTTTCAACTGAAGCGGTGATAAAGGTATAGTTACCAGAGAAAGCTAATACTTAGTCTTAGGACCTTGCTGAGCTACCAACTGTGGGAAGCCGGAGGATTCTGGGGTTGTATGTCTTTACACACTTTCCTGGGCATCTTCTGTTCTTTGCTGTGGGAGAGAGGATCTTAAGATGAACTTCTGGTTAGAGCCAGCAGAACTCCATGGGTGTAACAAAGCATCTGCTTAGTCAGGGGTCATGGACGGAGAGTTCCTGTGCATCCCAGAAGCACCATAAATCCAGACTTGCTCACTGCTGGCTGGGCACGTGACTGGGATTGCTGGTCTCACAGAATCGCCAAATCTTAGACTGGTTTGATTTGGAAGGGACGTCAAAGCCCATCTAGTTCCAACCCCCCTGCCATGGGCAGAGACACTCTCCACTAGCCCAGGTTGCCCAAAGCCTCATCCAACCTGGCCTTGAACACTGCCAGGGATGGGGCGTTCACAATCTCTCTGCACAATCTGTTCCAGTGCCTCACTATCCTCATAGTAAAGAATTTTTTCCTTATATCTAATCTAAATCTACCCTTTTAGTTTAAACTCATTACCCCTTGTCCTGTCACTCCCTGCCCTTGTCACCAGCCCCTCTCCAGCTTTTCTGGAGCCCCTTCAGGGACTGGAAAGTGCTCTAAGGTCTCCCCGCAGCCTTCTCTTCTCCAGGCTGAACAACCCCAACTCTCTCAGCCTGTCTCCATGGCAGAGGTGCTCCAGCCCTCGGATCATCTCCGTGGCCTCCTCTGGATTCGCTCCAACAGTTCCATGTCCTTCTTGTCCTGGGGACCCCAGAGCTGGACACAGCACTGCAGGTGCAGTTTCACAAGTAGAGGGGCAGAATCCTCTCCCTCAACCTGCTGGTGTTTTCCTTGGCTGTCCACTCTGTGCCACACATGGGCACCTGTGGACATTTTGTGCCTCTTGTAGCTGACCATGGTCTGAGCAAGAGGTTGATCTAGAGACCTCCTGATACCATCTCCCAGGGCCATTGTTTCTGCTGACACATTCCCTTGACCTTCCCCTCTGTTCCTCCTGGAGGGGCTGTACCCCTCCCTAGATGACTCAGGTAGGCACCGTCTGTAATGTCCCTGTCAGAGACAGCCTGTGTTAATGCACCTTGGACAGCCTTTCATCAATGGATCTCAAAGGTGCTGCTTAAAAACTCCACCACTTTGCCACTGGGAAAGGCCGAGAACGGAAATGACACAGGGTTATTTATAAAAATGGGACAGATCCAGGTGTTTTGACTTCTGGGGCAGCCTTGTATGAACAACAACCTAGATCCCTGCCCCTGCTTGGAGTTGACCCTCCTAGGAATTTATTGGTACTTGGTATTTGCTTGAGAGTGGAAGGCACTTTTTGTCAACTGTGTATGGAAAGATGGCTCTGTAAGAGTTCCCTTGCCAGCCACAGCTCTTTAATTTAAGAATAGCATGTCAAGACTTGTTATTATTTATTTTCTAAAGATATAAGAATGGGCAAACCTTGAAAACTACACAAACAATTTTTTTCTTTCTGTCATTAAAATTGCTCTCAGAAAGCAGTATTTATCAACCTGTCACCCAATACATTGTGCACATATTAAATGCATTACAGATAACAAAACCATCTCATTACAGTGTGAAATATTGAGGTCTCAGCTTCTCTGTTTCAGCAGGTTCATAGATGTTCTTGACCCTTAAAGCCTGACAGAGCAGATTTGGTCTGCCTGGTCCCATTTGCCCATGTTTTGGCTCTCTTGACACTAAATAACAGAAAAATGGAAGAGAAAGAAAACCAGAGGCTGATGTAGGTTGTTGTGATGGGACATCCTTGATAAGGATAACCTGATTGTTTAATATTTGGCAAGATAGAAGTTATGATGTCCACAAGTGTGATGTTAAATGACTGGGCTTGTAAACAAAGTCACATACATTTCTGTCACTTTGGCTGTGCTTCTACAAGACTGTTAGTCCAGTTTTCTTGGGAGATCAGGCTTGTAAAAGAGCTGCAACAGGTCAGTCTGATAAGAAGTTTCTCCAGTTCAAGTACAGAATAGTAAGGAAATACCACTTCTGTTGCATCTGAACCTGCGATAATTCAATAGAATGTTTCTTACTTTGTGTATCACAAGGAACAATGGTTGGTCATTCCCTACTTGACTTCTCCAGGTGGCTCATGAGCCTAGAGATCTCTCTTATACTCTTCAATACCTCTTTTCAAGGAGGATGGGTGCTGGTCTGCTCTGGGTTCCACAGATGGAAGACACTCCAGACCTTTTATCATTTTTATTGCACTTCTCTACACCTTTTCTAGCTCTAGGGTATTTTTCCTTGTTATTATCTAGCCACCCATGAATGTAGTGAGGTAACTAAGGACTCGGTTGTGTGTCACGGCTTGAGAAGTTGGTGATATCCAGGCACCTGGGGAGGAAGAGCTGCACCAAGGAGTGAGAACACAGTGATGTTCACGTACATTGCCACAGGGTGAAGCCAGACAAGGTAAGCTTAGTGCACAGCAGACATCACTGGTTACCACAGCAGAAATGATGCAGACCTGTGGGGAGGGAAGGCTGTTGTGACAGCCATGCCTCCTGATGTCCTCTGCCTCTTTCAGCTCCACCAGCCCAGTCCACCAGCCTGTTTTGTGCCACAGCCACTCCATCACTTGTACAAGAAGACATGGCCCATCTCCTGCAGCTCTTGCAGACATCCCTGCCCTCCAGAGGCTGAGCGCAGGAAGGACTTCACAGCTCAGCACAGAGCTCCTCTTGAGAACCCAAAATCCTGGTTTCAAATCTTTGTTTCAAAACCTTACATTGCTTCAAATATATGTAGAAAGTTGGACATACCCTTTCCTTGTAGATAAAGTAACTGTGTGGCCTTGTTTTATGGATTACACTTTTCATAAAGTCCTATACTTTACTCGGATAGCCAGAAAGGTTTTCATTAATATTGTTGGGGAAAAGCCCAAAATCTGGGTGTCTGAGCAAAGCTGGAAAGCACAGAGGATAAAGCCTTGGAGCAAAGGACCCAGCAGCTTGTGTGTAGGGTCTACCCTGAAGGTGTTGAGGGTGAGCTGTGGAGAGAGCACAGTCCAGAGCAGAGGGATGTGTAGTGACACTTTAGTGTTTTCAGAGCAACAAGTACATGTTACAATGCAGTTACAAATACAATGATGCTAGTTGTAAGTGAAGAAATGAAAATATTGACAGTGAGAGGTAACCTGAAATGTCTTTCTCTCCTGAAATTCAGCCAAGTAGAAGGTTTGGGGCACTGTCTTTCTGCAAATCTGTCATCTCACCCTGTATGTGCTGAGGATATGTTTCCTGATGTGTGATTCCCTTTTGGAGAATTTCCTTCTTGGACTCTGGAAGGGACTCCATTCAGATTCAATGTCCATCCATCAAGGCTCCATCTCTCATTTGTGTAGTTCTGATAATTTTCCACTAAATTTCACCACACTGGAGGTGGAATGCACACCTCTTGGGTGATCCACCCCAGTATGGCACTGGCCTACAGTCCCTTTCGAAGAGAAACAGCCCATCCAGTGAATGCCTACATTTCAGAAGGGAAGAGACGTCATTCCCACCTCATTTTTAGATCGACAAGTAAATTGGCAAACACATCTGATACAACAAGGTGACTGAGATTAAAACTGCAGCTCTGTACTGGGATCAGCCACAATGGTGTCTCTTTCTGTGATGATGTGTCTGGGATGACTGATCTCATGCTTATAGTCAGGAGGTAACTACTGCTGGAAAGCTGACACAATGACTCCATTGATGTTGATGGGCTTAGTAGCAAGCACATACTTCCATGGTGTATGGTTTTGCCAGCCAAGAGTTGTAGAAAACTGCCACCGTTGGGAGAAGTACAGTACTATGGCAGCCCACAAAGCCAGATGGAGGGATACTCCTTCGTGTTGATGTATGGGAGGTGAAAAGAACAAAGTATGTGGATTCGGTCTAGTCAACAAACATCTTGTCAGTGGAAGACTTTGCATTCTGCTGGGCAACAGACAGCAGGTCAAACAACACACACGTTCTGGACAGTCTGTTATCACACGTGTAGCCTTGGGACAGGCACAGCATGAGCCCACTGCCTTGCTCAGCAGGTGAGCTGTGGTATGTGAGGAGTGGTCGTAGCGCAGTGGGGGGGCTCAAGGACCTTGGATGGGTCGTGGTGGTACTGCAGTGCTACAAGAGACAGGGCAGGGAGCTGAGGGAATCGTGTTTGGGCACCCAGAGGGACAGGGGCACCGTGGCATGGTCTGGGGTCATGGGAAGGGCCTGTTGATACACAATGCCAGCACCACAAGGCCATGGAGGAAAGGGGTGTTATTTCAATAAAGTGTAGTCAGGGCTGTAACACCAAAACCTGGAAGACTCAGGCTTTTCAGTTCCTATAATCCTGAGATTATAGGGAGGCAGAAAAATTATAGAATCATAGAATCACAGACTGGTTTGGGTGGGCAGGGACCTCACAACCCATCCAGTCCCACCCCTGCCATGGGCAGGGACACCCTCCACTAGCCCAGGTTGCCCAAAGCCCCATCCAACCTGGCCTTGAACACTGCCAGGGAGCCAGGGGCAGCCACAGCTTCTCTGGGCACCCTGGGCCAGGGCCTCAGCACCCTCACAGGGAAGGATTTCTTCTTAATATCTAATCTAAATCTTCCAGTTCAAAACCATTACCCTTCATCCTATCACTACATGCCCTTGTAAAAAGCAGCACTGTGGTTAAGCTCCGGTGATACTTACGGCCATCGTGCAATCTCAGGTTCCCATCGCTCAGGGACTGTGACAACATGCACAATAGTGCATTTGTCTCCACAGCAGTGGACACAAACATGCAGAGTTTCAGCTTTGAGACTTGGCGAGAAGTTTGGTCTCACTCTCAGTAGCTAAAAGCCAAGTCCTGTGTCACTCCGTTAGAAATCATTGAGGCCAAAACCTGAGCTGAGGCTCACAGCAAGAACTCACAAACACTCTTTTGAGGTTTTAATTTATCACTTTCTGGGAGATAAAATTTTTGGGTCATTCAAATTCATATAGCTGGGGATGGTGTCTGAACTCGTGGTAAGAGCAGCAAGACCTTTGTGCTGCTTGAAGGACAACATAGCTTTAGGTATGAAAAGCCTGTTAGCAACTTGAATAATGTACTATTTACAAGGACATGGGTGTTTTTGTTAATGCTAACAAAACACTCATGGTGTCAGCTTGTAGAAATCGTCATCTTAAACAGGCAAGTTACCATGGCAGAGACCTGGTAAGTTCCAAGTGCCTGCTCCTTGTTTCAAGTTCCTTGGAGTACACTATTTACAATTTTGTGATGAGGAAAGGAAAACAAAGATTTTAAAACTGCTTTGAACAAAATTCTGAAGTTGTCTACTGAAGTCTAATAAAGGGAAGAAAGTGCAGACCTGCTTCTGCCCCCTTGTCCCATGATTACACCATTATCTCATTTTATTCACACCAATTTGAATAAGACCAGAATGAGCCCCTAAGGTTTCGAGATAATCCCTTCAAGTTTTTGGTTTTACATGTTATAGTTCAGGAACTCAAATTTAATCAAAGTGCAGTTATTACCTTGCAGCTGCATATTACATATTGCAGCTACAATTTGCACAAATGCACTGAATGAAGATAGAAATCTCTGTGGGTATTGTATCATTCTGAGAACAAAAGCTAAACATCTTCCTGGGATGCTAAGACAAACACCAGAATCAGATCTAATAAACAGCACATTCGGCTGCAGCTGCAGAACTAGCACACGAAGGGAAAAAAAGACTTTTCAGCAGTTCTGCTTCCCAAGTGAACTTTCTCCCTTGAGCTGCAGGTCACACCACACAAGGCATTAGGCAAGCACTGAGGGTAAGAGAGCACTCAAAGGCCTGCAGAAAGGATACTGATCTCTGAAGCTTCCAGCAGCTACCATTCCAGGGATTTCAGAGGAGGTTGATGGTATTTAGTTGTTTACAGGACTGAGTCCAGACGGACTGGAGAGCTCTGACTCTGGGAAGCTGACTGATTATGTTGTGGTAACCAGCAGAATGCCTCAATTAATTCCTCAATTAAATCCTCAATTAATTTATCAGATGTAGGACAGGCTGAGCTGGACAAGGCAAGTTGATGCCTCAGCAGAATCCTTTGCCAGGCTGGAAGGAATGTGGAAACCATTCAGGATTAAAATTCCTCTGGCCCATCCAGATTGCCCCTCTGCAAACACAGCAGGACTGCAGCCCTGGGGTGATGGCAGGCACAAAAGCCTGCTCTCTGATCCGCTGTTGTGGCACATCTCCTTCTCACCACTGGACTCCTAAGACCATGCTCAGCCTTATGCTAGAGAGATCAAGAGAGAGAGAGATCAAATAAAAATGCCAACTGTTCCAGCATGGGGTGAATATTGCTGACTTGACACTCCTGATGCTCCCACCACCTGGTTGGGCCATTTGCAGGACCGCTTGCTGTTCCCTTTCTGCTAAAACAAAGGCGATGAATGGCACTCATTTATATCTGAAAACAACCCAGGTGTGCTTGCTCAGAGCCTTCCTCTCCTCCTGACCCAGTTTCTTCTCCTCCTCCTGACTGAAACAAATAAATCTTGTTACCCCTGCATGCTCAGCCAGTACATCGCAGGTCGTATAGCTTGCAGATGTTCTCGCAGTATCCATGCCGAGGTGTGGGTAGCTCAGCGTGCAGGTGTTGCCTGTCTTTTCACACCTTCATTCCCTTTGAGCTCTTTATTCTTTTGTGTGTCTCATAATGTTGGTCTCTTCTCAGCAAGGACTCGAGTTTATAACCTGCTGGTACTTAACAGCCTGTCTTATCTACAGGCATGGAGTGGAGTTTGCAGGAATGTTTAACAAAATGAGCTGGGAGTATTAGCTTGACTGCAGCTCAGCAGGAAAGCGCACCAAAATCCTTTGCATTTGAGGGTTTCTTCTATAATGACTCACTTTGTGCAGGGAAATGTTATAAATTGAGGCAGAAATTAGTAGCACAAGTGTGTGAATATTTCCTCATTGACAGTTAAGCAAAAACAGTATAAAAATTAGCTGTGAAGTGGCCTTTAAATGAAAAACCCATTACAGCTACATCAGCCTGGTAGAAATAGAGTGCAAATGGTTTTGTTTCAAGAATGCAAATGGTTTTATTTCAGGAATTTTGATTGAATTAAGTAGAAGTTCAAATTATCCTGCAATTGAATTAACTGAAAGTCACTGTATTTCTCACACATTTCATAAAGATGAATAATCCAATCACATAAGATTTTAAAGAGTACTTACAGCAGGGTTTCACTGCCTTTAAGACTGTATGAACTATGAGTGATTTGTCCTTTTCCATGCAGGCCATTCTGAGAGATCCCACACTGTTTATGTGATACACTCATTACCAACCAAGCTAGCACATAAACATTCAGAAAGGAATTGAAATCCCTCAACTTCTTTGCCTCTTCAAAATTAGAAACTAAATGGCAGAGAAGGAGGAAGAGGCCACCTGCAGAGTCAGGTTCAAAGTGTAGGATCCAAAAAAAATCAGTGTAAGAGAGTGAAAGACATTTCAGACTGGAGGGTGTCCCTCAAATGACTGCACTGTGGAGCTGTTATCACCATTCTTGGTGGAAACAGGGATGTCACTGATGGTGACAAGCTCTTCGTGGGGGCTTCTGTTCAGACATAATGCATGTTGCACTATACCTGCTATTCATGCAGCCAAATGTTTTGCAGAGACTCAGGATTTTATTAAGAAGGTGTTAGATCTGGTGGCTCAAAGCCCATCTAGCCGCTGCAACAACCACACCAGTTCTGCTGATATCCCATTCCCGCTACCTACTGCAGCCACAGAGGCTGGTTGTTGGAGACAAAGCCTTTTGTTGGATTTCTTTGACTTTGGGTACCGACCAAAAATACCTCACCTGACATTCCGTGGGTGTGCCCGTGGAGCGGCCATGTCTCTCAGTGTGAGACAGAAGACCTGCAGATGATTTGGGCAGAACAGGCGCTCAGCTGCCTCTGTGAGGTTTCCTTGCAGCTCAGCTTCACCTCTGCAGAAGTCCATCCAAGAATCCCCACAGGACAGTCTTCCTCTCTCAGGGTACAACGTCAACCTGAACTTCCTTCATTCTCTCTCTGGAGCCTTTATGCCTCTCCTCTCCCCCTCTGCTTGCCAAGAGGAGACTCACAAGAGTGTCACTGTGGGATCTGGTCTTTCTCAGGCAGCCACGCTGGCCTGAAACTCTTTTGTCTGCATATCTGCTCTTTTGATCTCTCACACCATCTGCTCGTTCTGGGGTCCTCTCACACCAGTTCCTCTGTTTGCTTTGCTCTTCGTCAGTGTAGCTCCTTCTGCTTGTGCTTCGCTGTGCTTCGCTATCCTCTAGCCAAGGTCAGGTCCCCATGGCTCATGCACGCTGCTGTGCTACTAGCAAACTCTGTCCTGCTGCTGATCACATATGCTCTGCTCCTAAAATGGAAGGACGATGCTACCTTTTTTACAGGCAAAAGAACCTGAGGGAAAGTGACACCTGAGTGAGAGTCTGTATCTTCTGCTTTTTGCAGGAGATAGCAATCTTGTCAGATTTATGTTGTGGAGTGAAACATGAAGATCTGATCTCACTCCTTAACCCTGCCAGAAATCTTAAGTGACCTTCAGCAAAACACCAAGTGCCTTCATCCCTAGATCACCATCTTCAAAGAGGCACCTACAAACTTGTGGGAGAACCCAACTTTCTCCCAGAGCTGCCTGGCCGTTGCTGGTCCCCCAAAAATATTTCTTGCACCTCGGCAGCTGTTTGCAGCTCTAAACCTTCCCCTGAAAAAGCAGCTCCCTTGTGCCTTGGATAGAGCTGAATCCTGCACTGAGCTAAGACCTCTCCCAGAGGAATGGGAAGGCTCAATGTTCCTCAGTTATCCAGAAATCACCTTTGCTACCAGGCAAATGTTGAGGTGAAAGCAGAGAGTTCAATAATTACAAGCGAGTATTGTCAGTATAGGTTTACAGACGTGTACAGAAATAATGAAGCATATTAAGAGAGCTTTAAATTAGCTCCAGATGGGTTGTTTACTGTGGTCAGTGAGGTGTTGGGACACTTACACAGTGATGTGGTAGAGAACCAGTATTTAAATAAAATTCCAGTCTTTGGCACATCCACAAAAGCATCCCAAATTAGGGACAAGTGTAACTTCACATCCCCAAACCTCTGGAATTCTGGTGTTTCCTTGCAGCAGTTTGCAGTGACACACGTCTCCTGTGGACCAGTCCCACCTAATCTAACAGCAGTGATGGCCTTTGTGGCAGCCTGGTCCTGACCAGATGGCATCCAGATGCAGTGCGAGGAGAGGGCTCAGCTTCTGGCCTTGACTTTGTCATATACTACCAAATATACTGCGTATAAATATGGACATGGATAAACACACTTTCTACAAGCATATATCTGAAAATGTCCCTCGTGGATCAAAGTTTAGACATGATGGTAGCCAAAAAGCCACTGGGGGAATAATGAGCCTGGTATATATTTCAATTCAAGTAAAAATGTTACAGAGAATCACACTTATTCTTTTTATTCTTTTATTCCTGTTGAGGATATGATTTGTTTGGGAGAGAGATGACCTCTCAATGTGTGCCTGCGCAGTGCCTCACATCCTCCTCTGGGCCTTGGCACACCTGGCTAGCACAAACAGCAGGCATTAAAATAAACCTTGGTCACACTCTGTTTTTGCAAAAAGAGACCAAAACCTGTTTTGCCTCTTGGCGCCTCGCTGCTTTGCTGAATGTTCCTGCCCTGCTTCGCAGAGGTCATGATGCAGGTTTTCTACATCTGACCCTTCACTGAGCCATTGCGTTATCCTGTACAGCACCGAGCCCCTTGTTCTGTGGCTGACAATGACCGTCTTGTCCCCATGCAGAAGGTCCCATCACAGCAAATTCTGCCCATTTATTGAACACCTGGACAGACAAGCTTTCCTGCGCTGTATCACAATGGCAAGACACGCATGACTGACAAATGCACAACTAGCAAGGATGGCTCGTGTTTGCTTGTGGAACCTGCTAGCACACCCTGGCATCCCAGGGTGAAGCCACCTCCACGAATGTTCCTGCAGATCTTTCATCTAGTCCTTTCACCTCTTTGTAGCAAGCCTTTTCAAAACTTTGCTCATTACCACGGCCATGTCTGATGGGCAGCTCTGAGACATAATTTTACAATGGCTACCTGTAGCTACTAAGAGGAAAAGGAACAATTAGTCTCCTTGGTCAATAAGAACGGAATGTGTTAAAATTTAAGTCTTGAGAATACAAAACCAACAGTCAGTGCATGAGGAATTGGATGCTGGCCTGAGAGGCACCAGAGAAATCTCCCCAACGGTGAAGCTCACGACATTAAAGAGGCAGATGTAAATGACTGTATGGAAATATAACAGGCTGAAAACATTAAAGGCAGGTGATTCAGGGCATGTTGCCTGGGGGTAGCAAGTCTCCTTTCCCTATACCATTCTTCTTCTTGACTGACTCACTACAAAGTCCTTGTACCAGCTTTCCCTGGTCATTAGTAGAGGTGACTTATCGGGACTTAGAGGACTAGCAGACCTGTCACAGCACTGCGCATTGTTAGGAAACCTAAATCGTGTGGTTCATGTACAAGGACCAGCCAGCTCTCCTGGGAGCAGGCATAATTAAATTTTGCTCAGTCATGCAGGTAGAGAAGAAGCTCTTGATAATCTTGCCTCTTGTCCTTGCACGCCTCCGTAACAGACTGTGTGGCAGCTGGCCTTGCCTCTCTAGAATGCACGAGCTGGAAACTAAGAACGCTGGAGGAGCTGAGTACACCCATTAGGCTTCAAATGGTCTGTCTGGTTTTTCTCCTCAGAACGGAGATGTCCAGTACAGCTCTCACCAGCACTGCACTCCTCAGAGAAGGAAACTTTGGTTTTTCAAAGGAAAATGTCTCATTCTGGGTCTGCAGCTTCTCCATGCATGAAACACGCCTGAGTCTTGCAGCAAACATAAGAGCCTGCAGACTGCACCCTCACCAGGCTGGCCAGTGACCAGCAGCTCAGTCAGCATCCATCACCCCTTGAAGAGCAGCTGGCTTTGGCATATCACAGTTTGTTTTATGTAGGAGATATAGCCCTGTTTGAGGGGAGAGGAATGAGACAGCGCAGGTTCAGGTCGCCCAGCTGGCCAGTCTCATGAGTGCAGCTAAAGCCTCATCTCTTTGTGACCCCAGGTAGGGAGGACACAGGCTGACAAGTCACCAGCAGAGTCAGTAATGAAAATACAGAGCTGTAACGTCCTCTTCATCGTAGATATCAAAAGACTGTCCCAAAATGGGAGAAACTGAGGCACAGAACTGTGACATGACCTCCCAGGAATGAGGACGGGGAGCTGTCCAGCCCTCTAAGGGCAGCACAGGCTCCATCATACAGAACTGAGAGCACATGCTGCCTTCTGCCTTTGCAAAACTTCTTCTCCTCCCTGCCTTCTGGTGCTGTGCTCCCCTTTCTCAGCCAGCCCTCCTCACTGCTCTCCTCTCCTTAGGTCACAGTCCTCTGATCAAAATGTTTCCTTCCTAGCATGGATGAGCTCCACAGCACCTCAGTGGGTTCAGTCCTTGCTTCCTAGAAAAAGAAGCAGCTAGGAAGAGGCCCGAAGGTGAAGAAACCCTGCCTGAAAGAATCAAGACCTACCAGGAAGGATCACAACCGCTCGGTCCCGGTGGGACGAACTACAGCTTGTTTGAGACAGCATGGCAGAGACTGGCGCAGAAGGGTGCTGCCAAATGCTGTCTAACCCGCAAGGCGCATGTGGTGCTCCAGTACTTGTCTCAGAGCAGCTCTGAGGTCCCCACGCGTGTCACCACAGCCTGGCCCGTCCCTTTGTTACTTCAGAAACTCTTCTTTTACTGTTCAATTCCACCATCTAGTGGACATTTCTGGAGAAGACACAGCGCAGCCATCGCTGGGCAAGAGGACAGGAGATATCACAAGAACCTGTAGTAACACATCTTCCTCAAACAGCTCTTATTCGTACATTATTTTGCATCTTTTGTAATATCTGCTGAAACCCTCTTGTTACTCAGCGTAACAGATGTGTTTACTTTGCACTTTGGCTAATCAAGTTCAGAGCAAAAGTGTAGACTCAGTAGGGGATTTGAACACTTTGCACAAACTCTGTATTAATCCTGCAGGAGCCATACAGAAGACCCAAGGGGAGCGTCCTGCTGTGTGAAAGTGGGGATGGACCCCACTTGTAAAAGAAGACTTTATTCCCAAATCAAATTCTGCTTGACACTTGCCAATGACTCCACATCATTAACCCTGTTAAGTTTATTACAGTGAAACATCAGATGAAACTCAGTGGTCAGCACATCATGAAAACCAAAAGCAGAAGAGTTTCTCCAGCACGTTCCAATGCCTGGCTGACCACTGCAGCAGCTTTGATCCACATGTTAATGGGAATTGGTCAGAAGAAACTAAAAATTTGGGATTTTTACAGTCTTTTCTACAGAAGAGCGCCCAGTGTCATACCCCAGGTAGTACATACCCCCATTACTGAGAAAGAGCTGCCACCACCACCACTGAAAAACCCGTGGGGAAGAACCCCACGCTGGAGCAGGGGAGGAGTGTGAGGAGTCCTCCCCCTGAGGAAGAAAGAGCGGCAGAGACAACGTGTGATGAACTGACCACAGCCCCCATTCCCCCTCCCCCTGTGCTGCTGGGGGGGAGGAGGGAGAAAAATGGGGAGCGAAGTTGAGCCTGGGAAGAAGGGAGGGGTGGGAGGAGGTGTGTGTTGGGTTTGCATTGCAAGGTTTTGGTAGCAGGGGGCTACAGGGGTGGCTTTTGTGAGAAGCTGCTAGAAGCTTCCCCTGTGTCTGACAGAGCCAATGCCAGTGGGCTCCAAGACGGACCCACCACTGGCCAAGGCCAAGCCAATCAGCGCCTCTGTGATAACGTATTTAAGAAGGGAAAAAAACAAGTTAGAACTTTTGCAGCCAGAGAGAGGAGTGAGCAGATGTAAGAAACTGCGCAGACACCCAGGTCAGTGCAGAAGGAGGGGCAGGAGGTGCTCCAGGCCCCGGAGCAGAGATCCCCCTGCAGCCTGTGATGAAGACCATGGTGAGGCAGGCTGTCCCCCTGCAGCCCATGGAGGAAGGATGAGGGGTGTAGAGATTCCACCTGCAGCCCATGGAGGACCCCAC
>VXBL01005387.1:114037-206988 GCA_013400195.1 Aramus guarauna | reverse complement strand
CCCCCCGCCGCCGCCGCACCCCCGCCGCCGCCGCATCCCCGCCGCCCGCTGAGGTGCCGAAGCGCTGCGGGGCGAGGGGCGGCCGTTACCAGGGCCCCGCCCCGCCCGCACTGAAGCGCGGCGACCTCCCCTCCTCCCCCTACCGCGCAGGCGCGGCTCTCCCACGGCGCTTGCGCTTCGCCGCGCGCCGGCCTCATGCGCTTCACCGCCGAGCCGNGCTGACAGGGGAGGAGTGGAGGGGGGGTCCTGACAGGAATGGCGGGGCGCGGGGCTCCTCCAGGCAGCGGGTCCGTCCGTGCCCGGCCGGGGCAGAGCCCTCGCTGAGGCGGTGTGTGTGTCAGGCAGCGAGGCAGATGAAGTACATCCTGGTCACGGGCGGGGTGATCTCGGGCATCGGCAAGGGGATCATCGCCAGCAGCATCGGCACCATCCTCAAGTCCTGCGGGCTGCATGTCACCTCCATCAAGATCGACCCCTACATCAACATTGACGCCGGCACCTTCTCCCCATACGAGCACGGTGAGGGGCCCCGCGGGGCCGAGCTGTCAGCGGGTGGCCGGCCCTGAGCCGGGCGCCGGGGTCTGCCAGGCGGGTCCGGGGTGGCTTTGCCTGGAGGGGACCGGCTCCTGTGCGTGGTGGAAGAGTTTGCCTGTGGTGCTCGTGTAGGACCCGAAGCTGAGCCTGTGGGCAGGTTCTGACCGACCGGTGGGGCTGGTCGTGCCGCCAGCAAACAGCAGAGATGAGCTCTGGTCTTCGGTGGCTGCTGCCTGGCCGGGGGATTCGGTTCTCAGTGCAGTACTCCTCTTTGCTACGCAAGGCTTTTAGTTTTACTAGCCGCTCCTCAACTTGCTGTAGCAATCAAAGAAGGTGTTTCCGTACATTGAATTCTTCCAGCTGTCACAGGCAAAAAGCAGCAAGTTGCTGATGCGGACTGTTTCCCAGTGACGTCTGTGCCTCTTTCCGTGTGCCGCAGGGGAGGTGTTTGTGCTGGATGATGGAGGGGAGGTGGACCTGGACCTTGGTAACTATGAGCGCTTCCTTGATATCCGACTCACCAAAGACAACAACCTGACTACTGGGAAGATCTACCAGTACGTCATCAACAAGGAGAGGAAGGGAGACTATCTTGGCAAAACTGTCCAAGGTGACGTGAAGCTTCATTCCTGATGCTTAGGAGTCTATATTTCTGTCCTGGTCCGATGCTTTTGTATTTCATCCTAGCTTAGGTCTTATACGCTGTCCTTGTGATGGTTTTTGTTGGTGTTTTTAAAAGGGGAAGTAGAAGACACAGCAGTGCAGGTGTAGTGGTGCTGCCATACTGATTCAGGGTACCTGTAAGCTCCTTGAAACTTTCCAGTGGTCAGCAATGTGCCGCCTGTTGTTGGGACTGAATGCTGGACTTGAGTCCACCTGTCTAACATAGCCAATACTAAACATGAACAGACTTCAGACTAACACACCCGTGCATTATTTCTTAGCTTGTTAAAGTGGTTATTGCTTTTGATAGCTGTCTGGTAACTGGTAAGACCCAAAGGATCTTTGAGGATCAGACCAGTCCCTTCCCTTTTTAAGCATCTTCTACAGCTGGTTTGGATAAGGACTTTTACAGACAGTTTCAAACAGTAACTCTGTCTGCTTAAGCAAAGAACTGTGTGTACTTGAATCTTGCAGCTTAAAGGAAATGTTGCTTACATGTGTTTAAATTGAGAGAGGATTACATTTCCTGCCAAGGCACTTCTCTTGAAAATCGCAGCCAAGAATAATGACTTAAAAATGCATGCTTCTTTAAAGACACAAATCAGTGCTGAAGTGATACGGGACGTACCGGCTAGTTTCAGTAATTTGCTCTGTAATGAATTAGAGGGAGAAAAGCGCATGGGTTGTGGCTTTAACCCTTGCCTGGGTTTCTTTTTCAGTTGTTCCCCACATCACAGATGCTATACAGGAATGGGTAATGAGGCAGGCACGAATTCCTGTAGATGAAGATGGCATTGAACCCCAAGTTTGTGTGATTGAGGTTTGTAGCTCTTAAAGAAAAAAATAGTTCTGCTTCTTATATGGAGTAAACTGAACTATATACTTATTTTGCACAGTAAAAGTTTTTTACAGTGATGTTCAACTTTGCATGTTGATGAATTGGTTAAAAAATTCCCCCCTTGCTAGCCTCATGTATTCAGTCTAATCTTTCGAATGCTCTGTGTCTGAATCCACACGTAGAAAGACGTAGGTGTTGGACAATTACATTTTTGAGATGCTTTGCTCTCTAGCATATTGTGAATTAGTCTATAGAATGAATTTTAGGTCTTGTAAGTATATACCAAAGCCCGAGTTAGTCATGCTGTGCCCTCTTCTTCCTTGGTGGGTAGAGGGAGGGTAGGTAAGTCAGCCTCTGGGTGCAGTTGTCTTTCTTCCTTAGCGGTAAAAAGAGCCTTGGTGTGACTAGCTCAGGCATAGACCTAGAAAAGCGAATGGCACAAGTTAGTGGTGACAAACCCCGTTCAGTTTCCTGTGTGCTGTTTCGGCCGTCCTGCTGCCAGAGGAGATGGAGCAGGGCACAGACTCAGACGGTGCTGCTGAGTTGGCTGCAGGATATCCTAACAGAGGAGAGAGGGAGCCTGCCAGAATGTCCGGGTCACGGTGACTTAGGACTCTCCCTGCAGTGTCCCTTGAGTGCCAATTTCTGTTCCAAGATTCACAAGCCTGGATCCTGAAGTACCTAGGAGGCATTATCTGACAACGCATGGGAGACTGTCAGTGCTCCAAAGAATGCCTTGTGTCTCTGTTCCCGCACGCATCCAAAACTGCCCTATATAGTTACTAAAATTCAATAGAAATTTTGCTTCTCAGTGCCACCTAATGTTCATAGATGAGAATTTTAACATCTAAATCTTTTCCCTGAAGAGAGAGTGGAGGTAAAGCTAATGTCTCTGGAGAGGTGCTGCCCATATGAGAAGTTGTTTTACTTGTGGCTTTTTTACTTTTGGGAAATCATGAAGGTAAAAAAAAAGTTGAGGTAGATGGGAGGCTGTGGAAGTAGTACCTACAACTGGGAAATCTTGATGCTTTTCGTCTTGGTGTTGATGCTTCTTTAGGGAGTCAGAGGGAGGTGCTGGGGAGGTGTTTTAGTGTCCTTCTACATATGATTTAGTATGCTTTAGCCTACAAATTCAGTAGAGGATGGTTTGGTCTAACTTTAATTCTAAATATCTTTGTCTTTTTTAGCTTGGTGGGACGGTAGGCGATATTGAAAGCATGCCTTTCATTGAAGCTTTCCGCCAGTTCCAGTTCAAAGCCAAAAGAGAGAATTTTTGTAACATTCATGTCAGTCTAGTTCCTCAGGTAAAGACCTAAAATGTTTTGGTGGTCAGGGGCTTCCCCAATCCAGAAGTTGCTTTCTGAATGTATCTTTCTGAAATGCTATAACTATATGCTTTGTTATATTAGTATTTCTATGTATAGAAGCTTGTGGAAGAAATGCAGAGAATATATGGTTACATATTTTAAAAGGCTTGCAAGAACTGAACAGAAACTTATCATAGTGTGTAAATGTGTAACAAATAGTTAGGAGTTGCAGCAAATGTAGTGTTGCATCTTTAACTGCTGTTTATCTCTATGGAATTGTTTCCTAGCTTTTGCGGGTAAACTTGCTGTCTACAGCTGAAAACTTTCAGTTTCCCTTCACTTACATAGCCTTTCATTTCTGCAAATCTCATATAAAATGCAGTGATGTAGCCAGATTTCACAGCCATTTGGACTTATTAACAAGATCAAATTCCAAGCTCTTCCTGGAGTTATTTAAGATTTCTGTTTCTGTGTGCCTCCCTCCCCTTTTTTTTTTTTATTTCTTTCCCCAAGATTTACAGTAGCTGTAGTTCATGAAATGGGTTAGGCTACTTTTGTAATTTCAAAGCATAATACTGTGTTTTGAAACATAATCTGTTTTTTTTTTTTCCCTAGACAACATTTTTAATGTGTGTTTTGATGTTTGACATTAATTTCATAGACTCTGACTGCTATGTAAGCCAGAACAATCTGAATGGCAGTTGCCCTTGGTTCAGAGATGCAACTACGAAAAGATGTTAGGAAGCAGTGCTGCGATAAGAATCGGTTAATCAGGAATCACAAAGAAAAACAACATATCCTTATATGCCAAGCAGATGGGGTGAACTCCAGTTAATATCAAAAGCATACAAAGGTGTTTTATGCCATATAATGCCTGATACAACCGCATCTGTATTATCTGCTCTGCTTTTGGAGACAGTTTACAATCTTAACAGAACAAAAAATCTGCTGAAAAAATTCTTCCATGGTTATGTTAACAGTACTGGAGAGCATGAGTATTCCTTGTCCAGGAACTGGATTTGACAGAGCAACTCGATATTTACTGGAATGCAGATAGATCAGTCTTGGTTCTTCTCTCTCTTTCTTTCCCTTTCTGTTCAGGCTAGGTTACTTATGGAGAAAAAATTAGAAATATAAAAAAATCAGGTATTTGGAGGGAGCAGCAGATTAAAACCTTCGGATCTCTGCTCTCTCCTTCCCTCACTGTAATGCACACCTCCTTACAGACCTGAACTCCGGTTTCTGCCAGTTGCTTTCAGTCTTTGAGATTAACATGATAGTGTACAGGGGTATTTAAAGTTCATGTGAATTGTCTAAGAACCGGGTCAAAGTTTTTACAAGATGAATGGGGTGGAGAGTTAGCCTGATGAATCATTGCTACATATCATCATAATTTGATATACCAAATTCTGCTCTTCTCTGACCAGCCAAGCTCTACAGGAGAGCAGAAGACTAAACCTACCCAAAACAGTGTTCGTGAACTCAGAGGTCTTGGTCTCTCACCAGACCTGGTAAGTTTGTTACATGGCTTTGGATTTGAAAATGCAGTACTGGCATGTTGCAATGACATTCTAGTCTAAATAATGCTTAGGTTGAGAGCTCTTGTATATTAGTAATAAACAAGTAAAAGTATCATGGTTTCCCGCCCCCCAAGTGACAGACACTGCAGAAAAACAGCTTTTTCAGAGGTTTGTTATATGAATGTCTCAGTACTTCTGTTTTGCTTCACAAGCTTGACATTGCTGTTCTGTTAGATTGTTTGCAGGTGCTCCACTCCATTGGATACCTCAGTAAAAGAAAAGATTTCCATGTTCTGTCATGTTGAACCAGAGCAGGTAAAGATTGCTGTCTGCACTCCCTTGCAATAAATATTCTAGCTATTTGTCAAATGCTGAGTGGAGTTTTATCTGAGTGTAGCATTTTTGTGTTCTAGCTGTGTCTTTTGTTAGCTGCATAATTTATTTGCTGCTTTGTCTTACCTACCTTCCTTACACATGTAACTTGCAAAAATAGTCCTTTTTATGCCAGCACACAGGTTTTCTTATAAGGTAGTTAGCATAAACTTGGAGAATTCTATGGAATCCAAGGTATTTTCTGAATAGCTGGTTTTGACCTTAGTTATCCTTCCACATTCCTTCTGTGAATACAGAAGAATGAGATTTTTCGGTGTTAGAGGCCAAAGAGTAGTTGCCCAAAATTAGGTTTAAAGGACACATGAATGCATTTCAAAGAATACATGAATGTATACTGCTCTTTTCACGATACTGTTCTTCTGCTCAACGTTCCAAGAGGAGGGATTGCTTAGAAAAATTGAAATGGTATTTGAGAGAAGTATTGCTTCACTTGAATGTTATGTGATATGCAAATATTCCACATTAGCATGATGCCTTTTATACCGAGACTGCTCTGCATAGCATAGTCTGAGGTAGACCTTGGAAAATAATCATTCTGTAGGCTAAATAATACCACTTTGCATTCCAGCTGGAGCTTGAAAAATTTTGTCGTTGTGAAAGACTGAGTATGACTTCACAGTTCCAGGTTCTGTCAAGTCATCTTTGTTAACTTTCTATACAACATGATCAGACTGAGTCTTGTAGTTTCAAGTATTACATGCAGAATTGGCTGCCAATAATATTGATGTGTCAGCAGTACAATATCTGCCTCTTGTTGGTCAGGAATTGAAAGTAAGTTGGCTCTTGTCAGTCACTTCCCAGGAAGTTTAATGCAGTTTTACGTAGCTGTCTCTCTGGCTGCAGTTGCACTTGAAGTGAGACCTAAGTGCTATTGACTATAAAGGAGGAAAATTTGCATCCGAGGGGGTTTTCCTGGTGCGGTGTTGAACTCAGCTTTCATTTGAGTCAGGAGAAACGAGGCTTTAAAAATAGTTGTGCCGGTATATTTTTTGATCCTTAAAGTACAGTCCCATTCCTGATGGACAGGTGACAGTTGTCCAGAGCCATCTTTCCTTTCTGTGGAAGCCCATTTTGTTTAACTAGAACCACTGGTGTAGATACGCCTCATTGACCTAAGAGTTCTTTGCTTATAGTTGTTTAATCCTAAGTTTGATGAAGGAAAACTTATTGCTGTATTGAGATCACAGATTTCCCTGGGCTTTAATCAAACTGGGAACCCTGGTTAAGAATGACAGTGGTGGGAAATGGGCAAGCTGGCCTTATGGGCAGTTTAACCATAGTTTCAGTTAGGATTCCCAAGAAGCTGTATCACAGAAGTCTCTTTGCAGTGTTCTTTGAACTTTGCTGTGCACTCGCATGACTTGCATAGCAGCTGATTGTCTTACTGCTGGGTTATCATGTTCTAGCCCTTCCCAAGGAGCTCCAGTGAGCAGTAATCCCTGGGAAGTGTTGACGGATGACCTTTTCAAGTATGTGGAAACTACTACTAAGCTATTCATATGTAGTTATGTTATTCAACAGATGTTATTTCCTGGAAGTTTATGTGGTCAGAGGGTGTCTGCTAGAGATAGCAGCTCTCTGAATATTTGCCTAAAAATAATTGCAGAGTCACTTACATCTGGTTTAATGACATTGATATTTTATGAACAGGTCATCTGTGTTCATGATGTCTCTTCTATCTACCGGGTTCCTCTGTTGTTAGAGGAGCAGGGAGTTGTTGACTACTTCAGACACAGGCTTGACCTTCCCATTGAGAGGCAGCCCAGGAGGATGCTCATGAAATGGAAGGAAATGGCTGACAGGTGAGCTGCACCGCTGGGCGTAGTTTGAATTAAGACTCCAGATTAATTTCTGTTCTTGGTCATTGGTTATTAGATGATGAGTGTGACTTCATGCTCCTCAAGCGTTCTCATGTGGTCAATTTTTTTTTTTTTTACTACAAAAATTTATTTTCTTCCTAGATGTTTAACTGTTAAAAAAAATTCTTCAACATGACGATCCTGTAAGATAATATTATTGAGCTCCTTATCTTGTGTTGGTAGCGTACTATGTCAAAACCAGTTTGAAGTAATTAAAAGGTGGACTGCTCTGCCCTCCCTTTTTATGCAAAAAAACCCCAGTGATGTTACAAAGTGTTGAAATCCTTTTGTAGGCATATGTAGGAGTCATCAGGAGTGTCACTAAAAATGTATCTTTTGAGTATGCTTTCAAGCAAGTGAAACAAGTGTTAAGTAACTGTTCTGTGGGGAAACAGTGAAATTGAATTTGTTCATTTGGCATTCAGCCCCCTTCTGAAGCCTCAGATATGTTTGTCCTTATAAGACATTAATTTTCAAGATCTAGATCTTTCCCTTTATATGCATGACACAAGCCACCACTGTCAAGAACATTTTCTTTTGACAAGGAAAAACCTTGGTAACCAGCTTGGTTGAAGGTATTTAGCAATTTTGAAATAAACTTTAAACAATCTCTATGCTGTAGCCAGGAATGCCACATAAATTTCACGCTGCCAGACGCTGAGGAGCGAAAGTGTAGACAGTACAACCGTAGGACTCTAGAAGTCCTTTCTGTATTTCTAGGTGCTGAAGTGAACTCAGTCAGAAGCAGCGTGGGAAGATGCTGTGAAGTATAAACATATGCAGAGTTGTGCTTTGATCCTCTCTCCTAACAGTTTACTGCAGACTTTGAATCTAATACAACTCCCTGAAAAGACAGATTGAATCAACTCAAAATTGTTTTCAGCATAAGGAGCGATGAGTTAATTTATACGTGACTTTCTGCAACTCTTTTTCTCTGTCATTGTTTTAGGTTTTTTTGATTTGTTTTGTTTTCCTGCCTTCTATTCTTGCTTTGATGTTTCTAAGTCATAATTGTTACAAAAGGTCATCTCTTCCAAAGTCGTCATCTCTAGTTGGACAGACTTTCAAGAGCCCAAGTGTTTATATTACTTGAAAAGCTGAATAGAATGTAAGTGATTCTTGCCCTCATTTCCTGTTAATGACGAACTAACCCTTGTGTTTTGATTTTGTTTAGGTATGACCGTCTCCTTGAAACATGTTCCATTGCGCTTGTTGGCAAATACACCAAGTTTTCAGATTCCTACGCATCTGTCATTAAAGCGCTGGAGCATTCTGCACTGGCTATTAACCACAAACTTGACATTAAGGTAGGGGTGTGTGCGTAAAAAATTCCCTCCCCCCCATACTCCTTCAGTGTGACCCATCTTAATTAATTTTTTCAGAAACCCTTAGACAGTTAGGGAGAGTTGATTCAGCCAGTAAACTTTAAATTTGTCCTGGGATTACAGCATCAAAACATCTGTTGTCAGGCGTAAAACAGCTTCAAAGCAAACTAGCCTTTCATTGTGTAAGTTACACAAGGTGTCTGTATAATTGATGGGAACTCTTCAGCACGCAGTGTTGCATGCTGAACTGTGATAGAGCAGTAGATATATTTGAGGAGGGGATTGTTTGCTTTGATTTCTCTGACAGTTGTTGAAAGTGATCCTTTTTTTTTTTTTTTTTTTAAGGGTTGTTGCTGTTATTCTCGTGGTACTCAGAGGTTTTATGATGCTTCTGCCTCAGACTTTATTAATGTTTTAATGCTGTTTTGGCTCCACAGGTGCTTTTAAGGGTCTTGGTTGTAGTTAGATGCTCTGAAGAGGTGAAATATGTATCTGTTGTCAGAAATTTTACTTTAAATGTAATTTTTAAATGTCCAGTGGTCAATGGTGAGTCATGGAAATAGGTACTTGCTTTATATAGCACTGCTCTATGTTTTGGGTTATGTTTCAACTTACAAATCAGTAGAGGAGAAAAGAAAACCACTAAGACTGGTGAAGGGTAAGCCCTGTGCATGCATCTATGGGTAGTTCCTGAGACACCTGTGTTTATACCGTTCAGGAGGGGAATGGGGTCTGTGAGTCCTCTGCATGGAGATCTTATGCTAGGTTCAAGAACTGTTTAGCAGTATTCCAAACTTCAAAGAAAAAAAAAAAAAAGCCCAAGACATAAATAGTTGTTTGAAAGGGTAAGCGGACTGCCAGGACGTTCAGAAGTTTGGAGATACTGGAATATTGGAGATGAGAAACTGGAAAATCTGCAGTTTTTTCCATATGTAACATTGGATGCAGCATCCTTTCATTTCAACACCCTGTGTTTCACCATATCCTATTTGTTCTTCAGTCTCTTTTGAAGATTAATTGATGTATATTTGATAAGATAACGATACAGGTTTTTTTTCCTCGCTGTGTGGTTGTTTCTGTCTGCATAGCTGTGTGTTCCTATCTCGCTGTGCTCTGTTAAGACTTCACATTTAACGGGTCTGGGGCTTATGAACATCAGCTTCATTTATGTGGCAGCAGAGCTGCAGAGAAGATGATACAAAACCCATGGCTTCTGTTTGTGCATCAGTTGTATGATGGTACTGGAAAGCAGTTTTGTTGACTAGCAGGCAGGAAATTAGCTCAGGAGAAAAACAAGCAAGTGTCTAGTAGGAAACAAATCCAGAGCTCTCGAGGAAAGATGATGATATCTTAATTTAATGAGAATTAAGGACACCCTGTATTTACACTCTTGTGGCAGTATCTCCTCATCCTTTTTTTCAATTTCTTCGCAGTATATTGACTCTGCTGACTTGGAGCCAGATACTCTGCAGGAAGAACCTGTCCGATACCATGAAGCATGGCAGAAGCTGTGTGGTGCTGAGTAAGGCTCTCATACTTTGGGCATTTCTTTGGAGCATGTCTGGTAAACTTGCTGCTATTGACAGTTTTGGAATTAAGAGCCTCACTGGAGACTGTTTTCTGAGGCACCATACCAGCACACTCTGACATTGCCCCAAATACCTCTCAGTGAAATTTAGGATAAGATGTAAAATGGAGAATTGTTAAATAAGTCAGTTTATGAATGGCAGCAGTAGGGGAGATGCTCATGCAGATGAGGAGACGCACAGGCTTAGTGGGGAAACTGGGTGAGAGGAAATAAGAGGAGCGGATAAGTACTGGCAAAGGCTGTTAAAGCCAGAGAGGACGGAAGGTGTGAATGTGCTATAAAGTTCTTAAGGAAAAAGTGTTAGGATGCAGAGCTGTGCCGGGAGTTAGCTCAGAAAACGAGCAAGCGGGGCTCATTGGCCCTGAGGGGAGCAGGCTTTGGGTGCTACCAGGAGAAGGAAGAACTTCCTGCAGAATTTGATGTCCTTGTCCCTGCAGTTAGTACAGCCTGATGCCGCAGCCAGTGGCTTCCTCAGCATGGGCCTGGCTGGGTGATAAGTTTGCAAACACATTTGGTGCAGAGTATGTGAGTTGTGCAATATGAACTGTTCTCATGAACCTGCGTTGTATTGGGGATTTCTTGGGAAGGTAAAATGTGCAGTTATAAAAGGTTTCCCTGAAAATTCTGTGACATTTGATGTGACAACTCAGGTGAAATCATACGGAAACTGGTGCTGCAGACAGGCCTTGCCACGTAGGGCACTTTAAAGTACTTTTCAGGAGTGAGGTCTTGCAAGCCCAAGATTTTATGGGAGAGAGGTGGTATGTAGTTGGGGGGGACCATACTGGTGAGCCCCGTGTGAATGGAATCTTTTCATCCTCATGCAGCGGAGTTCTGGTTCCTGGTGGATTTGGTGTTCGAGGGACAGAAGGCAAAATTCAAGCTATTTCCTGGGCAAGAAAACAGAAAAAACCCTTCTTAGGTGAGAAACATGTTCAACCATAAGAGGAAATAAAGAAGGAGGTCAAATAACAGCCTAACTGGTCTGCAGCAAGAGCTTTACTGAGTTAGTATCTAGAACGTACAATTCTGAAGATAATTGGCTGAAGAAGGCAATGATCTATGCTCAGCTTAACTGGGTAATTCAGCCGTCTGTAGTTGGCTCTGAAGTGGTCAGGGCTGGCTGGAATGTGATGGCATGGAGCCTCTACAGCAAGGGGTAGGAGTCTCAGAGGACGTTTCGGAGGAGGCTGTGGTGATCTTGGCACGAGGAAATATGTGACTGCATTTAAACGAAATGGACGTGGGGAGAGACTGGAAACATGAGCAGAGCGGATGGAGGAGGGAGGGGTGGAGTAAAACTTGTCAGAACTACTTGGTACAGAGTGAACAGACCCCTAAATCCAAGTCAAAGGTTTGTTTCATCCAGGTTTTCCTCTGACTCAGGACTGCTCTGTGAAGGTGTGTGTGCTCTGCAGTGGTCCTTGTCCTGACTTGCTCTGTGTTCTGCCTTGCCTTCTGCAGGAGTTTGTTTGGGAATGCAGTTAGCAGTTGTGGAGTTTGCACGCAGTATTCTTGGTTGGCAAGGTAATTGCACAAAGCACTTCCTGGGTTTTGGTCGTTTCGATTGCTTGAGTAATACCTGTAATTTTTTAAATACCTGTAACTTAATTTTTTATTGATAGGTAGATTTAATTTTTTTTCTAGGCCTGTAAAATTCCCCATCTCCTTTGCTAAGGAGAAAGGAAAAAGAACTATTTCCTTATCCTATTGAAATAAAAATCAATGGAGTAGGGCATGCTTACAATGACAGAAAACTTTCTATTGCTTAGAGTGAGGTTCAGCTCCTGAAACGCCTAAGTGGAGTTGTGCCTGTATGTGCTGGACATCCTAAATTCCCATTATAGCCAGAGGGAGTGAAGACCAAAAAGCAATTCAGCTGACGAGGCATTTGCACCTACTTCAGTGAGTTGAATTGCTTTCTGGGCTCCACAGCTTGAACTGACTAGGTCCCTGTTGTCAAAACTCCCGGTACAGAGTGCTAAATGTAGTTTCTCAGCCTGATTCTGAGTGTCACTAGTAGTGAAGGTAGGGGACAATGTATTTCTGGGTATTTTTGCTCCCTTCCCTCCTTCTGGCTTTATTTAAAGTATTCTATGCTGTTTAATGTGTGCTTTTCCTGAATGACCTTCATTTTCATCACTGATAGAACTAGACTGGTTGCCCTAAGGTTGCAACCTCCAGGCAGTCTCAGAAATTCAGATCAAACAGTGCTGACAGATCCTGTTTCTGCTCTCTGGGGCTGAGCTGGCAGCTCTGTGCTGGTGAGTGGCTCAGCACCGTTAAGGCTGCTGCTTGCCAGAAGCATGGGAACAAGACACAGCTGTCCCTGGGGGAGGTCCTGTAAGTGCATGTTATGGTCTGAGGGATTTCGTGTTTCTAATTGCAGATGCTAACTCGACAGAATTTGACCCCAAAACTGCTCATCCAGTGGTGAGTTTATGGCGACTTGCTTGTAATATCCTGACTGTGCTAGACTTCTCTGCACCTACCTCTTGGTACAGTTAAGAGCTTGTAGCTTTTAAGTCTGTTTTCTGTCTTTTACTAATCTGAAAAGAAAACATCTTTGCCTGCTTAACTGTATGGCAGTTGCTTCTTCATAGAAGATGAAGTGCTTATTATAGGTGAAACACTGATTACTATTTTTTTGTACATTTTTAATGACACTTTTTCATAAAACAATGTGTTTTCTAAGGTAAAAGGTTCTTAAAGCACAGCTTGAAAGCTAACTGATTTCATAGAGTAAATGACTTGATGATATCCAGATTCCACTGCATAACTGTTTAATTACGATCTCAGAAATTAACATGAATTCCTTGGAACATTTGTGGACAGGTTTCTGAACGTGCATTTCTCAGACTGCAGGCTCTGCGTGCCTTGTCTAGGGTCCAGCGTAATGATTGACCTCAGCTATAATTTAAAATGCTACTCAAAAGAAAAAGGTTTTCAAAAAACAGCTTATGAAGTTATTTATCACAGTAAAAGTGATTCTGATTTGGGGATTTTGTTTCTGTTGCTTGTTTGTTTAACGTTTAGGTCAGTAAATAGTGCAGTATTAGTGTGTGGGATCTATGTAGGCTTTCACTGAGATAGTTTCCTATGCAAGAGCTTCTGGAATACCCCCAAACCTTCTGTATGTTCTGTACAGCCTTTACTAGAGTAACTCAACTAACTAATCTAGTTTTGTTGGTCTGCCTTGTCAAGACAATGTTCCTTGGGGTGGTTTGCTTGTTTTCTGTATGGATGTTGGGTTTTTTCCCCCTTTTAATGTTTCAGAGTCTCCCTGCGACTGTTATTCCTCCCTCATTCTCACCTCCCTCTCTGAATGCTTCTTGCAGGTCATAGACATGCCAGAACATAATCCTGGGCAAATGGGTGGGACCATGAGGCTTGGCAAGAGAAGAACACTCTTCCAAACCAAGAATTCAATCATGAGTAAGGCATTTCTTACCTCTTTTGGAAGTGTTTCCTGGGAATGAGATGCATATATGGGGAAGAGAGACCTGGGAATGTTAAACCATCCTTGAATGGTCACTATTCGCAGACTCTGTTCTGGTAGTGAAATGGAGATCATTGAATTTGGTCCCCTCGAGAAGCACCAGATTCTGATGGATGCTATTCATATGAACTTGTTAAAACTTGGCATCATGCAAACTGTTTGGTATTTGCTCTAAGAAATGTTCTCCTTTTGGTGTAGGGAAGCTGTACGGAGATCATGATTTCTTGGAAGAGAGACATAGACACAGATTTGAGGTAAAAATGCTGTTGTAGGTTTTGAGCTTTTTTGTGTAATCCAAACACAAGAGATCACGGGTTTTCTTGCTTCTGGTCTTCTAGGTCAATCCAGAATTGAAAAAGTGTTTTGAAGAGCAAGGTTTGAAGTTTGTAGGCCAGGATGAGGAGGGAGAGCGAATGGAAGTGGTTGAGTTGGAAGGTAAGTACTTAAGCAATTAGTTTGTGGGTGTAGGTATTTACAAGGGAAAGTGTAGGGAGGGTAGTTGAGCAGGTTTTGGTGTGGGACCAATCCAGGCACTCTCAGAATGATTCCATACATAAGAATACATTTAAAAAAAAAAAACAAAACAAACCCATGTGTCTGTCTATTTAGGGACAAAAGGCAGGACAGAAATGACACTTCTTCCCCATCATCAGGGCTTCAATGTGATCAGTACGTTCAACAGCAGTTCAGCCACAGGCTTCAGAGACCTGATGTTAATATTTTCTGATTCTTTCTCTTAGAGCATCCTTTCTTCGTTGGTGTTCAGTATCACCCCGAGTTCCTCTCTAGACCAATTAAGCCATCTCCCCCATACTTCGGCCTCCTCTTGGCATCTGCAGGAAGACTCACACATTATCTACAAAAGGGCTGCAGGCTCTCGCCCAGGTAGGTTGAAGGAAGACGCCAGTCAGAGCTTTCACAAGGCAGTGCTTCTTCCCACGGGATAAACCGGAAAATCTTCTTGGTACAAAGTTACTGTGGGGTGACGAGGGCGTATTGGCAGCACCTCTTTTTCCACTCTTTGAAACCTCTTGTCCTGCATTTTCAGATTGACTGTAGTGCCTTAGAGCTGTCCTGCAGTGAGGTCCTGACTTGAGGGAGAGTAACTGCACTCTTGTGTTGCCAGGCAGAGGTGTTTGAGGAAACTGCAGCTCTCAGACGATCGGAGACCTTGTGGGGTTTCCCCACGTTCCTGTGCGGGGTCCTAGCTACAGGCTGGTCCTTAAAAAACTTATTCCTGTTGCTGATTTAAAGAATGGGCCCTGGTGGTTGCAGCTTCTTTTTTTTTTTTTTTTTCTCCCCCTGCTGACTTAAGCTTTCTTTTGTCTCAATTTGCAAAGGATCTAATATTCTGGGCAGACTTAATGGTGCGTTTACTTCCTTTTCCTGCTCCCTAATGCCCTGCAGTTCTGCTCAGCAGTCATGGCAATATGCAACAAATAAACGTCACTTTGGTAGTGACCCATTTTCCTCCTTATAGAGGAGAACACAGAGGTTTTGCCTGTGTAGCTGGAGTGCTAACATGCACTAAACAAACCCAGACTAAATGCAAAAAAGAAATAGCACTGAATGTATTAAACTAAAGCAATGAAAAAAGCAAAGTATTGGCCTTTCTGGGTTGTGCTGCGATGCAGCTACACCACAGGAATTCCTCTGTCAGTGTCTGGAGAACGGCTGTCAGTTGTGCTCTGACTGATCTGCTCTGAAGAGAGCTTCTGCGTGAAGATGCCGCATTTCAATGTTTCCAAGGGTTGAGGGATCTTTTAATTTCCTGCTTTTGCACGTTTGAGTTTTAAATGGCCTCTGACAGCAGAGGAGCTGACGTTTGCTCTGTACTGTAGCATCCTAGGTTAGTATTATCTGCTGTTGGAGTCTTTTGTGATTGTGATCACAAATTGTTTTACAGTTAGCATATAATCTAAAAATACTGGTGGCAGTTATAGCCCAGCCTGTACTCCTCTTTATTCCTGTGCTCTCGTAACTCTCATCACGTTTTCAGGTAAGTCTCATCATGGCACTCTCATGGGGTTTGCCAGTGACCCCAAGCCAGGGGGGAACAGACTTTACACTTGAGGACGGGACCACTGTTCGGAGGGACCTGGGCTGGGGGGGTGGGCCAGCAGGAACCCGAGAGGTTTAACAAGGCCAAATGCAGAGTCCTGCGTCTAGGAACCCCTTGCAGTGATACAGGCTGGGGAAGGGGCAGCTGGGGGGCAGCTCTGCTGAGGTCGTGGTGAACAGCAAACTGAACGTGCACCAGCAGTGTGTGCTGGCAGCAGAGGAAGGATGAACAGCAGCCTGCGCTGTACGAGTAAGAGCACAGCCAGCAGATAGGAGTGATTGTGTCTCTTTACTTGGCATTTGTTAGACCACATCTAGAATATTCTCTGCAGTTTGGGGTTGCTAGAACAAGTAAACCGTCAGTAAAGTGGAGACAGTTTAGTGGAGGGCCACTAAGAAGGTCAGGAGGTTGGAGTACTTGCACAGTGAGTAGACACAGAAGGAGCTGGGCTTGTTTAGCCTGGAGAAGGGAAGACTTTATCACAGGCCTAAGAGCAGCTGCCAGCACCTACAAAACTGTCATCAAGAAGATGAAAACAGGATCTTTGCAGAAGTGTATGGTGGGAGGATGAGAGACAAGGGGCATAAACTGAAATAAGAGAGGGTCTGACTGGATATAAAGAAAATCTCACCATTGGACCAGTCACGTGTTGGTGCAAGTTGCCCGGAAAGACTGCACGGTCTCTCTGTCTTTGGAGAATTTTGGAATGTGACTGGACAAAGCCCCCAGCAGCCATGACTGATCCGCTCGTTGTCCCTGCGGTGTAACTGTCCTGAGGTCCCCTCTGATCTGAATTATTTTGTGATTCTGAACAAGCTGTTTAGTGGTTTCAAGGCAATCAGCTGTTACTGGAAAGCTGAAATAGAATGGCTTATGGGTGGTTAAGCAGTCTCCTATTTCCCGTTTAATGAAATTCCTTTAGAATAACTTTGCCTTATCAAATGCCTATTATATGTATAATCATTTTAATTCACAAACCTTAAAACTGGTGATGACTCAGCCCTATTTCCAAAGGGACAGCTACACTAGGAGTTTTGTGTGCTCTGCTTTTCAACCTCAGCTAGCAGTACTTACTACCAAACCCCGCTAACAAAAATCTCTCTGAATTCTGCAGGGATACCTACAGCGATAGAAGTGGCAGCAGCTCGCCTGACCTGGAGATAACAGAGCTGAAGTTTCCATCAGTAAATCATGACTGATTCTGGTAACTTTTAATGACCTCAACATCTTTCTTTATGGAAAAACCTTCTTGCCCAGTCTTTCCTCCTGGCATCTGAATGTTTCACATCAGTTGGCAGAAAACCGGCACACCGTGAAAAGTGCTGGTGCTCACACACGTGTTCCAGCTCTGCTGAGGGATGCATAATACCTCATGTCTGTGTAACAGATGTGGGGGGGTGTTTTCTTAGCAAATTGACACACAATAAAGTATAAAAATACATGCAGGAGTTTGAGATTAAATTCAAATAAAGAAACAAAGCACAGATCTAGCACACATTGCCGAAAATGGAGGCAAAGCTGAGCAAGGGGTTACTGGATTTAGAAACTTCAGCATTTTGGGAGCAATATCTCACCTTTGCCAAAACATTTTTGAAAGTGCTGTTCTCCCCATCTCGAGACCGTGAGTTTCTCTGTCAAACCAGTGGGCTTGAGCTCTGAATTGTAATAGCTGCTGCAGATGTTATGTGGATGCAAAAATTGGAAGTATATAATCCAGTCTTGAGGGGGCCCACTAAAACCTAGCGTTCAGACTTCACCAGCAAAAAAGGTAGACTTAATTTTTAAATGAGTTCTCCCTTGGTGCGGTAGGTGATCGTGGACGTAACACTTTCCCAGTGCTCTGGCTGGTTTTGTGTGGTATTTTTGGAGAAGTTTAGCAGCGTTTGTGCACATGTATGTCAAGTGAGAGCAGGTGTTTATTGCTGAATGCCAGGGGACCAAGGATGTCCAACTCATCTTCCTCCCCTTTCCCTTCATGTAACAGACACTTCCAAAGGTAACTGCAGAGTGGAGATGAGCATTAGCCTGAGTCCAGCACAGAAGTGCTTCCCCATCCCTGGTCACGGGACTGCGCCTTTGCAGTGCTGAAGATACTGGAATCACTAGGTGTCAGGTTGTTCCAGATCTGGTCGGCAGCAAACTAAAAGCTGAAGAATCACCTTTNTTTAATCCTCCTGAAGATATTCTGAACCTTTGGCTCGCTGACAGTATCCAGAGTGCTCCCAAACGTGACAAGTCTGGTGCTGCACTGATGGCCGAGGCTGTTCCTGAATGAAGAAGTTGTAGGGAAAGTGACGCTGGCACGTGTGGTGTGTCCCCTGCCTGGCCCGCTGGTACACGTCTCACTCAACCCTCTCTTAAGCTGCATCATTATGAAGATTTTCCTTTGGTACCGGCAGTGCTGGGAAGGGCATGAAGTTAATTCTTAGCTTACAGTGCTCACTCCCTACGTTTTATTTAAACATCAACTTGTAGAAGGCACTTGCTTTCTTAGGGGTATAATACTTTGGTCTTTGTGCTGCTGTAGTGCCCCTATAAAACCAACAGACTTCTTGTATCTGGGGAAGAGGAGTGTTGTCAGGTCCGTGTGTTGTGTTTGTCTGGGGTGATGTGTGAAAGACTCAGACTTCAGCGTGCTGTGCAATTCCAGCTCTTCTCTGTCAGTAATTACTGCTCCTTTTTCTTTCTCTCTTTCTCCAGATGTGTCTTTGCTGAAGAGAAGAGTCTTCATTAGATTTTCCAGGCATTCTTACAGCAATAGCTTGAACACTGTCAGCTTTGGGCTTTCTTAAATTATGGTTTTAGAATTTTCATTATGAAATCCTATCCCTTTATTTCTTCTTCTATCTGTTTATTTTCAGTGTAGATGCCCTTTATTTCTGGAGAAAAGCTCATCACAGCACATGCATCTCTAGACTTTCTTCATTTAGCACCATCTTGGAGATAAAAATCAAATTCGGGTATGGGACTTGATGTGTTGGGGAGAATCCAGTTGCACACTTCCTTCCCTAATGCGTGGCAACACCGGCACGAGTTTGTATCTTGGACATGGACAGCTGAGCAGCTTTCTCCAGCCTTTCTGCTCCCTCAGCAATCTTTGTTACTTTACGGTGAAATTACGTGGTTGACTAGATTTTGGGGGCTCGCTCAGTTCTTGGGCTGTGCTGTGCTGCAGAGGATGCTTCTGTTCAGCTTTATGCAGCTTTCCTTTGGGGGGAGGTGGGATGTTTTNGGGAAGAAGCAAAAAACTGTCAGGAAAGCCCACTGTTGCCTGAAACGAGGCGAAACTTTAGCCCTTTCTATGCCAGTGTTTGCTGGTGCTGCTTCTTGGGCTGAGAGATTTCAACTCCTTGCATCAAGGGGAGGTACAGAAGAGACACAAGTGACCTACTTTCAGATGCTGCCTTTAACAGCTCCCGTCGTGATTTGCCTTCCACTGAACAGTTCACGGTGCTTCTTGCGTTGGTTGGAACTGGAGCCTTCCGTTGCCTTGTTTTACACAGCGGAGCCGCGCGTCCCATGCTCGATGCGATACAGAAGTGCTGTTTCCTGAGGGAGGGGCTTCACAATTTGCCTGCGGTGTTCCTTGGTTTAGTTGGTAGATGCGTGCTGTCCCGCGGTGACGAGCTCAGCTTTGCGGTCCTGGGGTGGGAAATGCACTTGCTTTTTTGTTTTCCTGCCTCTTGCTGCAGTGTAAGCAAGACAGTTCTTGGTCTTTGGGAATTCAGAAGAAAGGAAGAAAGTGTCTTGGTTGTCTGAGGTGTTTTTTGTTCAGAACCCTTCATTAAAGTTTGGAGGAGAATGCACGTCTTCAGTCTGGCTGAGTACTAATGCCTGTGTTGTCTGATGCCAAACTTAATTAAACACTGTCCTGTCTCATCTTAAACGATCTTTTCCACAGCCCCTCTTGCTTTATTCCTCAATTACATTAAATCTACGCCATAAAGCTGCTTTTAGCCAGGAAAGCTTTGAGCATTCTTTGTGTGTGCCAGTTACAACAGTTCCGCAAAAATAAGCGTGTCGAGACGCTCTCTGTACTTAACAAACACTGGTGGTGAAAGGGCTGGTCCTCTGGCAGGGTGAGACCATTCTTATCTGTAGCACAACTTTGTTTTCTTTCTTCTGAAATGTTTTTGTTTTGGCCAGAACTGTGCAACTGACTCAGTCATTAAATGCTTATTTGTAATAAAATGAATAAGTAGCCAAGAGTTTGCTAACCCAGGGAGTGAAAAGGACTGGATACTTTTTAAGTTAATCCAGTGTAAGCTACAAAAAGTTAGTTAACCATATTTGCAGCGGTTCTCAGACGTGTATTTCCGAAGTCTGGGGCTTTTCCCCAGCAGTGGAGAACCCTGGGGAAGCTGGACTGATCCTGCAGCCTGCGTGTCCTGCGGGGAGGCAGCGTACCCCTGGGCTGCAAGTGTTCCTGCTTTGATGCCTGCCCTTAGCTGCTGCCAGCTTAGCTGCTGGGGCTGCAGCTGAAACGAGCATTTGACGTTAAAGGAAGATGGAGTGAAATTTTGCAAGTAAAATGGGGCTCCGTGGCGCTTGTCAGGGGGGTGCAGCAGCACAGTCACCATGGGACCTGGCTGAGGCAGCGCTGTGCTCCTTCCAGCCCCAAGGGTGGATGGATCCAGCTGTGTCCCAGGCTCTTGCCGTGGGGTGTGGGGAGGGACACGCTCGCTCCTATGGCTGTCCCGGGAGATGCGGGGATGTGGGGGGATGGCTGGGTGCTGATGGGGTGGAGCCCCGGGTGCCCATCAGCCAGGGCTGGGAGCACCACGCTGCTCTTGTGCCGTCCAAGGGGTCCTGGGGTGCCCAGCGAGCCCCAAGGCAGCAAAGCCAAGGCTGCAGGAGAGACCTGGGGTGNTTTTTTTTTTTTTTCAGTAGTATTTAAAGTATTTGGCACTGGTGGTTTTGGTGCATTCATTGCTGGCAATGAACTTTTAACCAGGAAAATCTTCCTGGAATAGAGTTAACCTGGAACACGATCAGCTCTAACTGTGACATGTCACTNCTCCCCCCACCCCACCCAGTGCTGGACCTCCAGGACCAGCCGAACCCCTTCTCCCCTGCAGCACCCTCCTCACTGCCCTCCTGGGGGCTGGGTGCCTCTCACCGGCCTTCTCCAACCACCAGCGTCTTCCCTGGCCACCAGCCCCCGAGGGGATGTCACAAGGGACTCCAGGCACATGTTGAGCCAGAACAAAACTCAGGCTTGCCCCACACGGAGACGAGACCCACCGGTGGCTTCATCACCACCTCGCGGTGGTGTCGCTGGAGGACCAGCCCTGCCGAGCCCAGGGGTGCACCCAGAGCCCCCCAGGCACGGGGTGGGGCCTGGCCAGGCCCTCTTGGTCTCTGCCCCTCGGTGTTGCCAGCCCCTGCCCCGTCCCCCTCGCTGTGCATGGAGCTGCCCCCCCCCCACAGCTCAGAGGGGCTCCCGCCCGACCCCCATGTGGGGTCCATGGTCACGGCAATGGCCGGGGTTGGTGAGCAACGGGGGTGCTCAGGGCTCAGCTGCTCCCCACCGTCCGGCTGCGTTACCTGCCCTGGGCACCACGGCGGGGCAGACGTGTGGATTTGAGGTGTGTTTGCACAGTCAGGGGTTCAGGGACTCCAGCCAGGGGCTGCTCCTGCCCCAACACCCCCCCACCAGCTCCCAGCAGGAACAAAGGATTGTGGAAGCCTCTGCCCGCACCACGGCACGTCCCGGAGCAGCTGTGCCCTGGGCCAGGAACGGGTGATGCCGAAGGCTCCGAGCCAGCGGTGGAAAGGTGGTTGTAGGGCCAGGGCCCTTCCACCACGCATGTGCAGCAGCGCGAGGACCTGCAGCGCTTCTCTCAGG
Organism: Aramus guarauna; assembly: GCA_013400195.1. Taxonomy (NCBI): domain Eukaryota; kingdom Metazoa; phylum Chordata; class Aves; order Gruiformes; family Aramidae; genus Aramus; species Aramus guarauna. Next base: position 185,552 of record VXBL01005387.1, on the reverse strand, counting down.
GATGCTCACGGGGAAAATCATCCTGGAGAGCAGTGATCAGCCGCTTTGGATGGGGCCAAGTAACACTCGCGGCTTCTCGCAGAGCTGCAAAGAGCAGGAGCCTGGGGCGGTGTCAGAGGGGCTGAGCAGAGAGCGGGCAGAAGCTGATGCGCCTCGCTAGCATCACCTCATTCATCGCATCACCAGACTGCTTGTGTCGGTTTGCTTTCCTTGGCAAACAGCTCTCCCACAAACAGCCCCGGAGGAGCCGCCATGGGTTTGCCTGTCCTGAAGCAACACCCTGCTCCCCGGGCCCAGCCAAGCGCTCCCGTCAGTGCACACACAACCAGTGGGGAGGAACTTAGTTATCCTTTTATTTATAAACAAATCAATGTAAAATAAGTGCAGAGGAAAGCACTGGCTGACCCCGCACGGGGACCTGTCTGCAGCGGGATCAGCGTCAGGTAAAAACGAGGGGTGTCCCGGGGCCGATGCTGTGAGCGACGGGGACTCTGCAAGTGGCCAGAGCCCCACCTCCCTCTGACCATGCTGCCGCAGCAGCAGGGACTGCAGCACAGACTTTGCTGTACAACTAAAAGCCTTTTTATTACTTTGGGTTTGGTTTGGTTTTTGTTTTTGTTTTTTTTTGTTTTTTTTTTTGCAACTTTTCCCCTTAGGGGTAAACCTGACCCAGTGCAAGAGACTGGAGAGTTGTTCACCACGGGGCCCGTTCTGGTGCTGGCCAGGGCCCTCGAGGTTGGCAGGGAAGAGGGTGCGAGACGTTGCTCTGGATGCACGGAGGGTGAGTGAAGACGGGAGAAGAAAGAAGTGCTTACAGTGGAGACCCTTGTCCCAGCCCTTTGGTCTTTGCAGAAGGAAGCGTGTGCAGGAGCGCGCTGCGGGTGCACGTGTGGGCGCACGCCTGGGACAGCCCTTGCCTCCGCCGCTCCCCGTCCGCCCTCCCCAGCTCGTCCCGGGCCAGGACAGACGATGCTCCAGGGGATGGGCAGCCCCTGTCCCCACAGGCAGCCCCCAGCCCGGCAGCTGCTGGCAGGGGACGCGGTGGCACCGCTGGGCGGCCTCCGCTCTGATACTTCTCCTGAAGCTGCAGTAACGTGTCCGGGACAGCGGGTTACCGCTCAAGTGCCATCAATAATAAATACATTAGACTGTCTGAAACAAACAGGTACCCCCGGGAAGGGCCAAGCCCTTGCAGGAAGAGCAGCGCAAGGACGGGTCACCACGCTGTGGTCAGACCCAACACCCTCTTGCACACGCTGCGCTGGGACAGACTGAAACACCAGAGGACTGGGAAGGGCTCCTGGGAAGACGAACCTTTGCATCTCTGGCTAAAAATCACCAAGAGTTGCGAGTTCAATAACAGGTAGAAAAATCATTTCATCAATTTAAACAACTCCTTATTAAAAAAAAAATTTAAAAAAAAAAAAAAAAAAAAATCAGTTGAGTCCTGCAGCATCCAGCCAGCCTCCGACACCGACCCAGGCACGTCCTTGCCACGGGCGTGCCAGACCCAGCCCCGCTCCTCGGCTCTCCCACAGCTCGCTCCACGCTCCCGGGCAGTGCCGTGTGCCGCCTCCCCACTCAGAAATAAATACGAAGGCCTCCATCCCCGGCCTGGCGTCCCCAGCCGGAGGAAGGCTGGGAGCTGAGGGGCTGGCAGGGCTCAGGAGGCGAGTGGCCGCCAGGACGGGTGGCTGGGTGCGCCCCAGGCGTGGAAGACAAGGATGGGGGTGGTTGTTGCTCTGAGCTCGATGCGGCGCTACGGGGACTGAGCGTGGGTCGGGGGCACTGTCCCCCTCGCAGCTGGGCTGCGTGGCGAAGCACAAAGCGTCCAGCTCCCCCGGCCCACCCCCCTGTGAGGGGCTGGGAGCCAAGGGCCACCCTGAGCAGGCGAGGCCGGGAGCGCATGAGCCACAGTGAGAAGGAGAGGAGCTGGCGCGAGCGCCCAGTCCCCATGGGCTCTGCCCAAAGCTGCTGCTCCATCCCAGGGAAGCAGGACCGGGAGCCAGCGGAGAAGCACTGGCTGGGCAGCAGGGAGGGCCCCTCCGCTTCCAACATGATGCCCGCGACTGAGTCCGGTGCGAAGCCTCGGGGCCAAGCATGCGCCAGCCTCCTCCCGAGCGCCCGCCGGGGCCTGGCTGCTGGCGCAGGGGCGGGCGGGTGGCTGGACCCCTGCAGCGGGGCCGGGGTGTCGGCGAGGTGTCCGTCTGCGGCATAAATGGGTGTGTGTGCATGCGTACCTGTCGGCAGGCGAGCGCGGGTATGGATGGCCAGGAGCGGAGCTTCCAGGATCCGTCCTGCCAAGTGTCCTCTCAGAATTTGCCTTGCTTTAGCTTGTCGATGTGGTAAGTGAGCTTCAAGGCTGGCCCCAGCTTCAGCCCCATGTACTTCATCATCATGTCACTCCGCAGCAAGAGCAGGGCTTTCCCGTCGATCTCCTGCAACGAGGGGAAACGAGAGCTGATGAGTACCACCAGCCGTGCACACCTGGCAGCCCAAACCCTGCCCACTGAGCCGTGCTGTGCCCAAAATGATGATGGCTGAAGCAGCACGGTTGTGTGCAGGAGCTGCATCATCCAGGCACGGGCATCCCTGCATCCCGCTCTGCCCGCAGCACGGGGTTTAGCCTCAGAGCCCTGCGTGATGGTGGGAAATCTGCTGTGTGAAACACCCGGGAGCCATGTCCAGCTGCTCAGCAGATCCTGAAGGGAGGAAGGAAAAGAGAGGATTTCCGTGAGAGGGGAACGGTCGAGGCAGCAGCCCTGCAGGGGAGCAGGCTCTCACTCGAAGGCATCGTCATCCATCGCAGCAGTCCTGCCATCACACTCGCAGCCCTGAAGTCAAGGTTGGAGAAGGAAGCAAGGGACCAAACCCTGTAAACGCAGACAGACTGCCACTGCTGCAAAGCAAATTTCTGGAGTTTCTAAGCAAAGTCCCAGCAGCTGGCAGGGCAATGGTGGAGCATCTCATCTGCAGCAGGGCTGATTTCAAAATCACAGCTTTCCAAAGTATCTGGTGCTTTACAGCCGAGCCAGATGTGCCTTCATTGACGCTCAGGAGGGGAGGGATCCTGAAGCTCAAAATAACCAGAGAACAGCTTTGCACTTAGCATCTGCGACTGGAAGTTTTCCAGTCCCTTGCAACACTCCTTTCCTTGACCAGAGCTTTGCAGTGGACAGGTTTCCATGCAGAAAACATTAATGGTTTTATAAATGAAAACTAAAATCACAACCTCTAACAACAGAAAATCCTGTCCTGTGCCGATGCTCGGTTAGGTTCACACTTGGTGAGATCTCCAGGAATCTCCAGCACCAGGTTTGTTCTACTTTTCCCTTCTTCAAATGAAAGCGAAGTTCTTCCTCAGGATTGCCAACACAGGGAACTTTCACCCCTTAGCAGAGCTGAGCACTCTCTTACATAATTAAAACATTTTTCAATTACTGGTGGTTCTAAAATAGAGCTAATTAAAAAAAAAAAAAGAGAGAGTGTTGTCTCTGCCCAGCACAGAGCAAAACCATCCCATCTGCCTCTCCTGCCTGAGGAAGACGGGTATTTTCTCCAACTGCTCTTCTGACTTCACGAGCACCAGCGTGTACAACACAGACTGAATCAAAAGGCAGAGGGAAGACGAACTGTCTGGCAGGAATCAAGATGCGGAGCTGCCAAAATTTTTGTAGCTTTAATTGTACAAACTTCATGCTGTATGTCCACAGCTATTTTACTCTTAAAGACACGCACAAGAACCAAGACACCTTTTTATAGGAAATGGGAGTTTAGCAGCAACGTGCTCAATGAATTCCACTTCTAACATGTTTCTTGCCATGAGAAATTTGCTACGAGGTGACTATTAAGACTCCAGGATGAACAAAGTTTCATGTTTTCAGGGCTAGGGTTCAAATCCGTCTTGGAGCTGAGCTCTCCATACACACAAAGGCAGTGCTGCTTGGAGCTTTAGCTGGGCTGCGATGCCTTCCCCTTGGCGATCCCAAGCCTGAACACGGTATGAGCAGGATTTATGAGGATTATCATTCTTAGCACAAAAATCCAGCTGGAACAAAGTGCTGCTGTTCTACTGACTCTCCCATGTTTTCCTTGTGTGATGATCTGCCCCCTCCCATACATAATATATACAGAGACACACACAAATATATCGGTGTAGAGACATACATGTTTTCGAAAGAGGTCAGCGTGGGGTCCCAGCTGAGGATCCGCTTCTCGTATGAACTGCATCACCTCCTCCACTGTCCAGGACGAGGGGTCGCGGCTGCTCAGCCGTGAGACGTCGCGAGATCCGAGGTATCTGTCAGAACCTGGGGGATTGCGAGACAGCAGCCGTTACTCCACGTACCCCGCCGCCGTGCTCCAGCTCTTATTCACCCTTAATCTATCACTCGGTCTCCTCTCTCAGAGGAATGGCAGAGACAACGCGAAGGGCACATCCCACCCGTGCCCCAGAGATTCCGGCAGCACAGGTCTAGCACCGAAGCCTTGTTCTCTCTCCTTAGGCCTTGCTTTTTGGGGCAGCCTTCTACACCGAGCCCTTTCCCTCCCTCTAGACCCCAATGTCCCCTTGCCCCACTTCAGCCGAGTTTTCCCCCCCTCCATTCCCGCTCTTCCTTGCCCGTCTGCTGACAGTTCCCACCTTTGCAGAGGACAATCCTCCTTTCCCACTTCTCTGCCCAGGCACCATTACCCCCTCGCTCCCCTGCTCCGAACACCACCTTTAGCAATTTTAACAGGGCAAAGCTGGTTCATGTTTTCATCGGCTGCGTTTTCTGATGGACGGAGTCCATATGCGAAATTCTGTTGCCTTGAAGCACCGCCCGAGCTAACGAGTCCTGCTCCCAACGTGCCGGCGTCGGCACAGCCCATTGTTCCAGCTCTCTGCCTGCGTACACAGACGTGGGGGGAGGCAGACGGATCAAGGCATCGGCAGCCTGAGCTTTTTAGAGGCTTTTATTACAGCCGTGCACCTAAAAGTACAACTTTTTTTTTTGCAAACACCTGGATTTTGACATGCGCCGATTTACTGCAGTGACCAGCTCTCCTGCCCCTACTCCTCCAGACAGACAGACAGGTGCCGTTCGTGCACCCACCCATGGCCCGGCCGCCTGCCCCATCATCAGGCACTTCTTGACTCCCTGGCCGTTCCCGATCCGTCCTCGTGGACTCAGACACCCATTTAGCGCTTTGACAGCCCCCTGCCCACGCTCGCAAGCTCAGCTCCTGCCTACTCCTTCCTCTCCACTGACCTCCAGGTCCCACCTAGGCATCGCGCCAAACAAGTGACCCTGCAAGCGTCACCTCTCCGTATTTCCACCCGCCCATCTGCCATGTCGCTAGAGCTACCGTTAAACCTAACAGACTACCTGTTTAACAGTGTAGAAGCCAGTCTCTGGTACTTGCTGAAGTTAGAAAGGTGTAACTGGAGTTAGAAAAGCCCTTTATTGCCAAATTTACAATCGGAGGGCTGGCTTCTTAACTCTCTTACCCCCAGAGCTAAGCCTACGCAAGGCAGAGGTACTGCCCTGGGTGAGGCTAGAGGGTTGGTGCAGGTGCCTGTATCCTTGCAGGCGATAGTCTCTGGAGCTCCTGCTGTGGCTGGATGAATTGACAGAGTTCAAGGCAGAGTCCATGGGGTCCAGGCGAGGCTCCAGGGGCCCTGGGAGCCCATCTCCCAGAACAAAGGTTTCACCTGGAACGCACCAAGCTGCAGTCAGTGCACCCGAACGCCACGCAGCCCGAAGTTACCGCTCAGCGGCAGAAAGCAGAACCGCAGCAAAGGCAGCGCTCGCACGCGGCTACGGGAGCGGGGTCAAACCACCGCATCGGTTGTCTCCTCGAAAGCACAGAAATTAATCCAGGCACTGCTAAAGCGCTGCAGCCTGGTGCTTGCCCAGCCAGTGCCAGTCCAGTCAGTTAGGAGCGATAGTGGTTGGTACCCAGACTGGGCAACAGCTGCTCTGCTAATGCCACCACCAGCTCCGGCTTCGGTCCCAGGTCCTGTGCCAGCGGGGCACGGCGGTGGTGGGTAGCAGAGGACTGCCCGTTCTGGATGCCAGCGGACACAGGACTCACATAACAGCCCTGAATGGGGAGAGGGGGCTCCCCGACATTCGGGATCAAGCGCCCTACATCACCGGCACCAGTGCGCAAGGTAACGGAGCAGGCGGTTGGCATCGTGGGGGATATTTAGTGAGAATGATGCCGTAGCCTGAACGGCAGCACCCGTGCAGAGCGGGAGGGAGCAGCAGGCTCCTCTGAGCAGCTCAGCTGCACCATCACAGCCACGCAACGCTCTCACACCGCCAACTGCTCACCCCTCCTGACATCCCGCTGGGCCCCTTCTCGTGGCCCGAGCAGGGCAGTGACAACACCCTTTGCTGGGATACGTGCAGGAGGGACAGGGCAGAGGGCTCTCCCCGGGCAGGGGGCCCAGCGCGAGACTGGCTTCCTCACCTTCTCTTCCAGAAACACGTTTAATTTTCAGCTGTCAATGGCAACCGTTAGGATGGAAGGGCAGGAACCGATGCAGGGTGATATATTGGATTGGCTGAGCCAGCAAGATCTCCCTTTGCTCTTATACTGTGACAGTTTCATCCTAGGACCCACGTGTTTGAGATTTTACTATGGCACACACAACCTACTCTCAGTCCAGGTGGACCTGATGCCTCATGCATCATCCTCAAATACCAGTGCTCTTTATTATGAAATACCTGGCAAGTTCATACAGCCAAAGAGGAAAGCAGCTCCTACAACAAGGGGTATTGCCTGTGCACTCTGGGCTGGGCCACCATGTCTGGCTGGGACCTGGAGCTCCGCTACCAGCATCCACAGGGACCCTGAGATCAGCTCACAGTCCTGAGCTGCTGCCACTCAAACACCACAGGAGGTGACAAGGATGAAGAAACCTGAGTGACTGTCCCAGCCAGGCCTTGGGCTTCTTCCCTGCGACTTTCCAGACCATAGGAGCAGCAGGTGAGAAGCCAGCACAGCGAGACTGTGCTGAACTGGGATGGTGGTGAGGGTGCAGAGACCCAAAAGCTGTTGAGATCTTCCCAAACTTTCCTGCTAAGCTGATGCAGCCCTGCTCCAGTGGGGGCAGATGCAGCTTGCCAGAGCCTGAAGTGGCACCTGCGTGTGGCAGAGGATGGGCCCCACCAAATGGGACAGCCTCTCTCAGAGACACGTTGTTCTCTCTGGTTTCTCTGAACTATAGGACTATTCTGGGACCTGGGATCCTCTGGTTTCAGCTCTTCTGTCTGTGCTTGAGGAGAGATCCCAGAGGTGAGTTCAGCTGGAGGAGCCAGCCCATACCTTCCCTGGCGTCATCTCATAAGGCTACGAAAGGGAAACATCCCTCTTGTCTAGCGGTACGGCAATTCAGTGAAGCAGATGTGAGGTTATCACCTGCATAACTGCAACCCTCCATCTCGTGGGCTTTGTTATTCTGCACTTGAGGCATTTGCCTTTCTTTGTTTTTGGTCTCTGGGACGCTCTTAGAAACCAGCAGCACATCCTTAAAATCTCATGTAGAGACAGTGCTCGTGTGAAGACTCATTCCCCTGGTGACCTGTGCTGTGTGCTGGCCCACACGTCACTGGTTTCCTGTGTGGGTANGAAGGACCTGGGAGTCCTGATGGATGACAAGCTCTCCAGTGTGCCCTCATGGCCAAGGTGGCCAATGGTGTCCTGGGGTGCATTAAGAGGAGTGTGGCCAGCAGGTCGAGGGAGATTGTGGATTCTCCTTCTCTGGAGAGATTCCAAACCCGCCTGGACGCCATCCTGTGAACCTGCTGTGGGTGATCCTGCTTTAGCAGGGGGTTGGACTAGATGTTCTCCAGAGGTCCCTTCCAACCCTGACCAGTCTGTGGTTCTGTCATTCTGTGTTTTCACCTGCTCTTTATGCATAAAAGAAGGCTTCTGACTCATGACTGTCCCTGAGTAACTTCGGACCCCTCCTTCACCCCCACACCACTTTCCCACCATCCCATTTCAGCATGAAGCTGGATGCCAACCCAGCACTGACCTGAGTGCTATGGCCCAAGGGTGGGCAGAGACTCCCTGGCCCAGGCCCAGACAGACCCACACTGTGGATGAGACTTACACCAGTGGCCCTCTGTAGGAGCTTCTTTATAGCAACCGTACAAGCTCTCCTCTCCACAAGACAGTTTTGCTTAAAACCCAAACCACTTCCCATTAAACATCTGTGCAGAAGGGTGATGTCTGACTCACGGGAAAGTGCAGAGGCATGAGGGGGGTCAGCGGGCACAGCTCTCTGCACTGGCCTGGGTGCTCTAACAGGAAAGCGGCTGTGGGCATGGGAACAGGTCTGTGCTGCGCGGATCTATCCTCCAAGGAAAGCCAACACCCTCGGCGAGGCGAGGCACGGCCTCAACTTCCCAGGAAGCCCCGGGACACTCGTCCCAGATGTCCTGGCTCAGGCAAATGCACGTGTCTAACTGCTTGTGAGGACCCCGAAGCTCTCAGAGAGGGGATCTGTGTCAGCTGAAGGAACTTCTGGGCCCAGTCCCCCTGCGAGGCTGGGGGACCACGTGCATAGGCTCATGTCGGTGCAATGCCGAGGATCCAAAACTCGCCCTCTGAACTTATTTAACTCAACAATTAACACACTGTCGTTATCCTGACGTGAGTACACTGTGATGCATTCCTCAAGTATGTGATCGTGTTCTCGCATGCGTTTGGGATCATACGTCTGACAGAGAGGACGAGGCCGTACAACTGGGGAGCACTCTGTTCTGCTCAAGAGGTAGAACTGAAGCTGCGCGTTCATCCTCAGGTTACCTATCGCGGGACTGGCGAGTGCTTGGTTGGGCTGTAAATGTTGCAGCAGAGCTGGAGACTCCTTGGTAGGGTACGTGCAAGACAGATTTAGGATTTTCTTAAGAATACAACCACACAGAGAACTGCTCAGATGAACGGCACCTCCAGAAAGACGAGAGGGAAACAAGGCAAGAGGGGAATGATTACTGGCTCTGTGAATCATCTCTAGCAGAAGACAACATGCTTCTGCAAGTGGCACAGACTGCGTTCAGGCATAGACACTGTCCAGAATCCTTTTGCCCTTGATAAGCAGCTTTGGAGTGAGGAGGAGGTGGTTAATTCTTTGGCAGATTTTCTTATACAAACTGCTAGTTTTAAATAAAGGCTTGCATTTAGAGCATTGTAGGAAAACACACCACAATTAGCGGTGAAGAGGCAGGGAGCAGCTAATTAAAGTTTAATTAAACAAATAGTACTATAGATTCAAGAGAGTCATTTTACTGCTAAAACAGGGAGTTTGGCCACAAGCATAAATCTGATTTGCACAACTACTAAACACCCACTGTTTCCAACAAATGATACTCTTTGAAAAGCAGGTCCCCACTGTGCTGAAACTGCAGCTTTTTAGCAAAAAGCTACACAAATGGCCCTGGATGCAAGAGGAAAAACAATGTAAGAAGTGAGATTCCCCTCCTCATCTATCTGACTTTTTGCCAAAGGCACGATGAACGCAGACTTCCCACTGCTGCTCACTGCCTTCGATTTGGCAAACTGGAAACTGTTCAGGTACTGTTGTCTGTCACGCTGCTGAAACCAGAATACGCTCTGCTGGAGGAGCTCATCACCATGAGAAGATGCACCTCCTTCCTCGAGAAATACTCAATAGCTGAGACTTTCAGGCTCATATTCTTAAAATATATTCTCTGGAATGCAAATATTCCTGCTTGCGCTTAAATTTCATGGGGGAAGAGGATGAATAGGCTTTTAGCTATGGGATAAAAATTATTTTCTAGATGGAATTTGGAACTGCTCCTCATTTCCCCCTGCCCTGTACACCCCCTGCTTGGACCAAGAACAGAACAAGAGCAAGTTTTTGTAGGAAGTTCTCACATCAACAGGACCAGGCACACTTTCTGCCCACTTGTGTCTACTTTTACAGAAGAGGCTGGAATATTCTGGGCATCCAGATGGCATGACCCATTCAAAAGCCAAGAGATAACTAAACAGACTTTGAAGTAGACTAAGAATCAGTCTCGTAGACAACCTAACGTAGGTTCCTCCTTGGAATTACCCATCACAGAAGCCTTCTCACTTCCCTGACAATAAGGCGAGTGTACGATACCCACCACCTAACCAAGGCACCTTAATCTCTAGAGCACACCATCACGCTTCAACACCAGACTGAACTCTGCACGTCCCACCTGCCCATAGAGAAGGAGCAGAAAGGCTCTGCTAAAGGTTACCCAAGTGCAGTGGTTGATGTGTTAAGAGGAGAATGTCAAGGAGACCAGCAAGGATGTGTATCTAGAGGTGAGAAACAGACTGGGCCTCAGGGAGCAATTTTTGACTTGTCAGTGTGCTGGAATAGATGAGAGAGTCCCACACGTCACCTTGTTCTTCACATCAACTACGCAACAAACCTACAACTGCCATCAATGTAGATACTGAGGCCACTAGAAACCGTCCATCATAGGGTGCAAGTTTAGATCAGCTATGCTTTCATAGGGGGTCAGTAATCCTGAAGAGGACAGGGCACAGTGATGGATGGAGACTAAAATTACACCACAGCACATGGGAGGCCGTGCACTCTCAAATCTGTTATCGACAACCCACAGCAAACGCAGCCAGAACCAGGGAAACAGTGATTCTAAAGGCACAGCAACAGAGCACAAAGCTGCTGAACTACGGGGTCCAGCCAAGAGTCTCCAGCAATTTTTCAGGGACATATTACAAAGAATTGAGACTAACACCTTAGCATTTCATCATCGATTAGTTAAAAGGCTTTAGTGAGGTTAAATCTCCAGTCTGCATGACGGAGTGCTTGCAGTTCTAAACAAAAGGGAAGGTGGAAGCGTATTTATTGAAGTCTCCTGCTCAGGCTCAGGTACTCCTCCAGCTACATGGACCCCCTGGAAATATCCCACCTGCACACGCAAAGGACACCTATGGACCATATACCAGAAAGGACATTTCTGCAATTGCTTTTGAGAACATGGCACAGCGCATCTGCACCAGCTGTACCAAATGGACGCTGCAGGAAGCAGCAGCGCGGCAGGATGTGATTTGATCTGGTTTAGCTGGTGGAGCACATGGTAGTGAGACCCTCCCTGCTATTTAGGGAGGATTGTGAGGAACAAGATGGGATCCTGGGAAAGGGCAGCAGGTTCCTGGCCGGACAGCTGCACATCAGCATGTGTACAATACACAGCAGCAAACCATCACGGAAAACTTTGGGGGAAGATTGAGCGAAGCAACTGGGCAGTTTTATGACCGTTATCACCACGCATAGCCACGGAAGCTCAAATACATGTCATTAAATCCCACATTATATGGTAATTAGACGATGACTATCAGGGTTAGAAGGAATTCTCCCCACATTCCACATGCCTTGCACAACTCCTTGGGGAACCTGCCTTGGCATAGAGCGGTTTCTTCACTTCTCTCTGAAACGCCAAGCACCGACCCATGCCAGAGACAAAGCAAAGCACACTTCCTAAGCGCACGGCTTGATTTGGCACTGCAAGTCTAATCCTGCTGCATCCGTTACAAGTCGCTATAAGCAGCCAGCTTTGGGAAGAGACGCTGTGCTCACCTTCCAAAGGGTGACGGTCATTCTTTGGTAACTTGGGGGAGAGAGGAGCACTGTATGGAGGGGAATCTTGGGAATATCGCTTTGTACCCCGGCCTGGTCCCTGCAGAGTGCCGTCTAACGAACTGCTTCTGTCTAGGAAAAGAGAACAAGCCCTACTTAGGAGTGCAGACTTTCTGGGAAATTCAGTCTTGCCAGAGTCACTTGAGACTCGCATGCACTGCCAGCCTGGTAACAGCCTGTTAAAACTGCAATCCAGCACATCTGTCAGCGCTTAACTTTTCATATTTTGCTTTGCAAGTTTTAGCAGAGAAAAAAGGTGGTGAGAAACCTACTGAAGAATCTTAGCCAAGTTTTGCCATATTTCACCCCAAATATCACCTCCGATTGACTTAATTCCGCTTCTCCTCATTCTACCCCTTGGCTCGTCCTGCGCGATTCCTCCTCCTCCCCACTCTTCACCTTTCAGACGCACATAACCCTCGGACGACTTGCAAACAACCCTTGGATGATTTGCAAACACTCTGTGCCATACCCAGTGCTCGATTAAACCGTACTCAAATTTTCAATCTTTCCCCAACTGGATCCCTCAAGCGCCCCAGCTGTCGCTGCTGCTTTTCTCCAAATGCTTCCCCATGACGGGTTCTCCATGTTGTACGCGGCAGACGGGACTATAGGCTGGGCTGCGAGACGTCTCCTTGCGGACGGCTAAAGGCTGCACACAAAGTGTCGGCGGGCGGATGAACACAGAGCATGGAAGCGCTGACACAGATGGGAACAGGAGCCAGGCGAGCGATACAGTGGGTGGCAGACCATGCCCCGTCTGGGCACGGCATGGTGAACTGAGAAGCAATGACAAGGTGACCCACCAGCCGCCGCCTGCCCACGTGGGCCACCAGCGCTGCTGGCCGGTCCCTTCCAGCTGCCCCGAGCACAGGTGACACGTGTGAGCCTGCAGCATTTGAGGTGTGCGGGGAGAGAGGGGTGAAATGCTCGTAGACAAATGTCGGGAGCTGGACAACAGCACGGAGCGGCCCCAGCTGGCAGCGCAGGGCAGGGACACGGGTGCTGGAGGGGTGACAGAAATACGGCGGGGAGCGACTGGGGCCGGACACCAAGGGAGATGCATCACGCCAAACAAAGAAACAAAGGGTGGGAAGCATCAGACGGTCACAAATTAGTTGAGTAAAGAGAAATACAAAGGTAGAGAAAAGTATCTGTTCTATCAAAATCCTTTGGGGAAACGAGAGAGAAGCTGCTGATACTGAGGCCCTGGGACTCCGTACGAGTATGATCAAAAATCACTGTAACGTTACTGGAAAGCCAGTTGACAATAACGGATGAGAAGAACAGGGTATGTGACCAGGACGGGTTGATCATCACCTGCTACAAGAATACAGTGACGAAAAGCAGCTTCCAGAGACGTTTCTTGTGAACATGGTGCTGCCAGTGCTGTGGCATCAAGTCCCCGTGAGCTCTTCCCCAGCATGCTGGGTGGCACTCTGCTCAGCTCATGAAGTTTAATTCAAACCAACACTAGATGAGGAGAGCAGAGAGCCGAAATTTCTTACCAGAGCACCCAAAAGGTGAGCCCCCCTGAAGGATACAACTGCTCTTTACTTCCAGAAGAAGGAGAACTAAGTTAAGCTAAAAGACCACGTTAAGACAAGGAGAAACAGACACCAAGTTGCCCAAGAATAAATTTGGGCTAGAAACTACAACATAGTTTCTAAAAATTCAGAAAAAAACCTCGGAGCAGCCTCCAGTGGAAAAACAACATCAACTCCAGGGTTAATTAAAGCAACACTGTATGCTGTGGTGCCTGTAGTAACAGGCCCCAAGGCTGAAGGGTCCAGAAGGTCCCTCCAGCCCTGTGTTTTCTGATGGCTCCAGATCAGATCTACCTATTGGCAACATTTCACAGCCCATCCCTCTTCCTATTAACAGCAATCAACTCCCTGCTTTCTTGCAAATCTACTGTTTCCTGACGTACAACTTGATCTATTTCCCCTTATATCCATGATTACGCCTTACTTAGCAAGACAGAACACCAGGATGCAGACCTTCCTTCTGCCCCAAACACACGCACGGATTCTCCGCGGTATCCACAGTTGCACTCCTGTTAAGTGAGTTTGTTCTGGGAATTGAGACCAGGTCCCACCCTAACCAGTGACCATTTTCTGGATGAACCAGCCCCATTGAGGCACACGAGCACCTGCACCGTAGAGGAAACAAAGCAGGACAGACAGCTGAAGGTAAGACCACGGCAGCCTTGACACTTGGTGCGGTTTAAGCTGATGTACAACTGCACCCTCACTGTTCCATGACCAGCCCGAACCTCTCAAATCGCCGGTACTGTCTTTGCCCTCATGAGAAGCCACTGTTACGTGTAGATAACAATGTTTATCATCTTCTTTCAGGTGCTTGAGAAAAATGTTAGATGACCAGATGCGCAACAACCCCTGAGACATCAGTATGAACTACAGGACTAGGTGTTCTCTGGACTGTGAGTAATCTTTCTTTAATACCTGCAAACACTCTAACGAAAAGTTCAGGATAGGCAGGTCTCAGCATCACGCTGTATCTGGTGCTATCTGATTTTGCTCTTTATCCTTTTCCACCGTGCCAGGCAGCACAGACATCACTGACATCTCATGGTGGCTAGAAACCATGTGTGAGCTATAGGACCCTCTCCATCCAAGCCTGCTACCGTGCCCAGACCCTGGCTCCTCTTCCTCCTCCTGGTTTTGCTTGACTCATGACACCAGAGTACTTCCACACTGAAACACAGGGATTTCTTCTAATTGGGGGTTCCCTAGAGGGGTAACCTGTAGTCCCAGTAACCAGCCATGCTGTTCCTGTACATGCCACAGCAGCCAACCCGCTGCCTACAGCTCTTCTCAGAGCGCACCACAGCTCCCCGCTCCTGGCATTGCTGGCTCCAGCACGGCTCTGCACAGCCCCAGCCTGCAGGCAGCTGTCAGCCACGGAGGAAGCAGAGGACAATCGTGCCGAGACCCTTGCGCTCTTTACGCTGTTGCTAATCCCCTCCCCTGAATTTTGGGTGTTTTGCGAGATGCCATGCAGCACTGCGGCATTAGGCTGTTGTCCTTAAGCTTCACGCTTAGCAACTTTTCCTTCAACAGTTCCTCCTAAGTGTTTATCCTTTGACATTAGAAATTCTTGCTTTTCTTGTCAGAGCCATAATTATCCAAAGGATTAACTCTAGAAAGACCTCAAACACCTCTTTGCTGAGTCGGGGGGGCAGAAAGGTAGTGGAGGAAGCAAGACAGAAGAGCAGATCAACACAAGACACTTGTCAAGTAACTAAAGAGGGTGCAGATAGCTTCTATCGTCTCCACGGCTGGCATTCCTACAGCAGCAGTTCCCCCAGAGCCCCGTAGCCAGCCCAGGGAGGCAGCTATCACCCCAGGGGTTGGTGCCACTACACAGTACTGCAAGGGAAAACTATTGGTCACCTTGTTTTCCACTGCTTTCACTTAAGAGCAATTGTGCAGCCTGATGATTTGCATCATGGCATGAACTATCTTGCCGGGGGTGTTGCTTCAACGCAGTGGAGCGTTAGCCATGCCAAGAAAAACAAAGCCAGCAATGCCTCGGATCGCTGCAGCGTGCATCAGTCTCTGAACGGGCTAAGCTTTCGCTGAGGGCTGGATGTGCTGGCTACTGGCAGCAGATTCACAGCCACTGTGGAAACTGCTCTGCTAGGTTTTAATTCCATTTCTAATTACAGTTTACCTGCTACATGTTATCACTCTTCTATTTCTCATGCAGAGTCTTTCACCTTAACTCCTAACTGGAAACTGTATGAAGTCACTATAATCAGATTACAGGAAGTGGGAAGGACTGGGGGACAAGGAGAGGAGGGAAGACAAGGAGACAGCACGGATGAGCGGAAACCTACAGGCAGAGATGGAAATCAGACCGACAGGCAGAAAAAACAGCAACTCGAATCCTGAGCAAAAAGAGCCCTGCGGCCATGTGCATGACACTAGGTGTGATGCAATGAACCCTGCAGAGAGGGCTCCGAAACGCACACCTGCCTCCTGAGATAAAGATAAAATCGGGGTTAAGACACGGAGCACCTGGGGTCCCTACAACGCCACCCCCGCCCCAGCTCCTACCTGGTAGATACCTGTCGTGGTCGTACTCGTGTGCCCGCTGCATGTGGCTGTTCTGAGTGAAAGGCTGGTTCCCAAAGAGGTTGTCACTGCGGAGATTGTGGCAGAGCTTCTCCAGGAAGCGGAGGACGTAGGTGATACTGTTTACTGCTGGCAGGTTCAGAGTGTGCTGTTCCCGATCAAACACAGCTGGAGACAGAAACAAACAGAGCCCAACACGTAAACCCCCAGCAAAGGCAGGAGACTACGCCCAGGGCTGCACAGCCAGCTTCTGTATCTCAGCATCGCTGGTCTAGACTAGAGCAAACAAAAGCCACTGCCTTCCACTGGCTGAGCGCTGGCGAGCTCGCTTCCCCGGGACAGGCTAAAACCAGTCTGCTGCACCCAGCGTCAGGTACAGGGCTGCAGTGCCTGAGAAGCTGCGTTCGAGGGAATGGAAAGGCATTCAAGGAGGGACTTGCACTCCCAGCGTCCGGGTAAACACGGGCTTAAAAGCGAAATTAAAAACCGGGGAATTTCTTGTCTTTCCGTCAGGAGCTCTGAAAATACCACCCGTTCCGCCTCCTCCTGGGGGCTCGGGCAGTGCTGGGGGACGATGGGTGAAGCCAACCGCTGCCCAGGCTGAGAGCAGGGCTGCACTCTGCCTTCTCCAGCAGCCGTGCCTGGAGGCCACGCTAACCGCTCAGTTCTGAGTCAGCCACTAGCTGTTGCTTCACTGACACAGATGTTTGGCAAGAAAGAGAAGACAGAAATCTTCTGTCTGCCCCTGGCCCATGACTGCACCAAGCTTCAGGAGAGACATCTTCCAAGGAGCGAATTCTTGCAATGACATCTCTGAAGGCAAAGTGCTGCAGGCCAGTTCTCACCTGAGATGACCTCTCCCCCGTGGCCTTGTTTTAAGAAGGAGAAGACTGTTTTCTGATGATAAGCGCAATCAATGCAGGCCTGTACTGCTTGCTGCAGGACAACAGAAGCTCGAGCTGGTCCAAAATGGTCCGGCAGCTGCTGAACTTTCTTCTTGTCTAGGTGGGGCCCAGTGCTGCCGTTCTTGTTCAAGTAAATGCAAACTGCCAAGATGAGAAATGTGTTTGCCATTAACCCACTCAAGAAAGCACGAAACAGATGCCTAAAATCCAACCTGAGAGATGCTGAGATTTTAAGACTCTCAAATCACCCACAAAGAAGAATCCACCACGACCGCCTGTGTGCATCCTAACAGCAGAGCCACTTACAGAGGGGAATTGCCTCCAAAATCTTCCTGCCTCACACCCACCATCCAAGCTGCTGCTGTTTCTCCTATGCTTTCCCCAGCACTCAGGCTCCCAAAGGCAGGCTGCAAAGCGGTCCCCATGCCAGCCAGGTAAGGTGCCTACGATGGTCAAAGGAAATGAAGGAACGCAGCCCCCACTTTTTAGGGACACCGCGTTCTTTAGGTTCCTCTGAAAATTGGCCACTTATGTTTTGGGGAAACCGAGGGCTCAGCCCATATCCAGTGCTTGACCGAACATATAAAAAGCAGCTTTACATTAGACTTTTCTGCCCAGGTTCATCTTCAGCTACATCTCACAGCTGTAGCAGAGCACATACTCTGCACTGTGCTCCTACTCCTCCCCTGCTCCCTCTCGTCCCTGTTTGCTTCAATATCCTGGCTGAAGCTGAACAGATCACGGACACTGTCATTCAGCGGTCGTCTGCATCTCGCTGCAGCTTCAGCAGCTGTGCCTGGCATGGTTTGGGAGAGCTCGCGCTCTGGACTCATGAGAGGTGCTGCCTCTGGGCACAGCGGGCCTCGAGAAGTGCCCTTCGAGAGCTGTGGAGTCACTAGCATGCACGTGGTAACTCAGGGAAAGGGGTCCCTGCACCGACCAGATGGACTCGCGATCTTCCTACGAATTCATTATCTCCAAAATAGACAGAGAGATAAGCGAACAGCTGATCTGAACTTGTGTGCCTCTCTTTTCCTCCTGACACACTCTGTATTAGGCCAGCCTTTCTGGAATTGTAACGTTTGCTGGTCTGTGGGTTTAGGAAGAAATGGGAGTATCTCGGTGTGTCGCTTTCTGACTGATGCAGCTCCTAACTGTGCGATCTTGTCAAGAATGTGGTTCGAGACCCTTACCTGTGGGAGCCTGCATGGCAGAGCTGGGGATTGTAGCAGCGTCCTGAGGCACAGTGCTTGTGTCTGGTTCTGGGGTACTGGTTGTTGGAGAGGTGGGTGCTGGGTTCAGCAATGTCCTAGGTTTCCTCTGCAGAAAAAGAGGAGATATTTCTCCTTTTATCCCTGCTCTCCTTTACCACCCATGATCACTACACTCTCTCCTCTGCATCCAACAGACAAGGCACTGTGGAACATGACACACTTCTGATGGTGATGACGGGGAGTCTCAAGAACCTAGTAATCAATATGTGTGTATTTTATAAACCACAATCCTGAAAAAATAACAAGCCTGAGATCTGCCACCTCTGCTTGACTTAGACCAGCTACACACGATGGATGGAAGAGCTTATTCCACCGTTTGGCCATCCTGTCATGATCACAGCATCTGCCATGCTACTTCACAGCTAATGCAGCTCCAAAGACACAGTTTCTTGATGGAAATGATCTTTAGGACACAGACATTCTCTACAGCTCTGGGGCTGGACTCTGAGGGATATTCCCAGCCCACATACCCCTCTGGTCTCCTACTTGCTGCAGTCACACAGCCAGAGGCTGAGACAAACGTGCACAAACACACGCATGCACCATCCCATGGCAGAACTTGCAGCACCTGCTTTTCACCCGCCTGCATCAGCATCAGCTTTTACCTTACTGCCAGGCTTGGGGCCTCTCTTTCTGGGGAATTTCAAAGGCTCCACTGACTTGGAGGGTGTAGGCATGGGGTGATGGATTAGCGCTTTGGTCGTTCGACCACGCTTCTTCCCTGTTTTGCGACGCCTTTGCCCTTGTTGATGCCCCAAAACAGTCTTTGTGCTACTGTGCATGCTAGGTTTCTCCGAGTTTACTTCGGAGGCAGGTAAAGGGCTCTTTGGAATCACAACTGAAATAAAAAGAGAAAAAGCAAATATAATTAAAATCAGGCGAGAATGAAAACAAGAGCAGCCTCCATCTTTATACAGTGTCACATGGAAAAACCTGGCGCATTTGCAGCCCCCTGAACGGAAGCTACTGCTCTCCATGCCAGAATAAAAACCAAACGCACTGATCCTTGGTTCAGCACTTGAGCTGCGGGACACTGTGGCTTAGCCTGGATGGGCTGAACTCCAGAAGGATCGTGCTTTCAGCCATACTTTCCTTCCTGAAAATAACTGGCACCTACACCTCATTATTCTGCGAGTGGTGACCTGCCAGCGATCACATAAAATGCACCGAAAGCACTCCTAGGGGGAGGATCAGTCAAGACCTGCCTGACGGTCACAGAGCCAGTGCTGTGCTGGAAATCCCTTCTCTCAAGGCAGAAGTCAAATTTTCTCTGTCCCTGAATTACCAGTGAACTGCAGTGGAAGGTACCAGCTCCATCCCCGATGCCTGCAAGAACTATTGCTCCCAGCCCCAGTAATAGCTCATCTTGGTTGGATCAGCTGAGCTGCTCCTCTCACGTACTGCCAGCACGTGGTCTGTTCCTTCTTATCTTCTCACGCTTTCCATGACAAAACCAGGTTTCTGGTGTATTTGCCCACCCCTGAATTTGGTCATTCATCTTTCCCAAGCCTTGCTAAAGGCTAGAGATGAACTGGCCCAGCTCAGCAGACCAGTGTTTCCTTTAGATTTAAATTTCTGCTAAAAAGAAACAAAACTAAACAAAACTCTCCTAGATTTTGAAAAATGCAGTGACCTTTAGGATGTCTTGTTTCTTTGACCTGGAAACCTCACTGTGTATTCAACATGAGGACTCTGAATTAGAAAGAACAAAACCACTCCTGAATTGAGGAGCTTTATAGTTAAGAAGAAAATCTTGGCAAAGGAAGCAGAGTGCTCTAAAAGATTGATACCGGCATGGCACACAGCCCTAACAGTGGCACAACTGTGGGTATATAAAGAGAATTTTAAGTTTTTGCTAACGAGGGTTTTATGAGCAGTTACTCTAGGCAAGGACTTACTCCCTCGGCACAAAGGAACTGTTTCCTGCCAACAGCTCAGAAGCAGCAAACGGAGCCAGGTCCAACTTTCTAGGGGTCTGGAGAAGATCAGTGGGCTGCGAGGTCACCGCAGCAATCCCAAGTCCGGAGATACTCCAGGGATGGGGCAGCGAGCTGACGGCTCTGTTAACTACTTCACTGCTAACCAAACACAGAGCGAGTGAATGGCGTGGCTGGGATGGGGAGATCTGCGTAAGGTCCCATCAGTGGCGGCTGATTATGGCCTTATGCGAACGAGCCACTGGAGGGGGAAGATCCTGCTTTGCTCTTCTGGTCTGACTCCACTCACCAGCTGCGGCTCTGGGGTACCCTGCGCTCCCCCGCCACGGAGACTGGCCATGAACCTGGCTGCCAGGTCCGAGCCAACCTGAGCAAATGGTTCGTTCAGGCAGCTGGAAACCAGGACTGGGGTTATCTCGCAGCAGGACTAGACAACTTCACGCAGGTGGGTGCGCTGGCCAGGCACTCCTCCAGGTCCAAGCTGCCATCGGGACCTCCCAGCCTCCAGCCAGGTTTCTGTCTCGTTGGCAGTGCCAAAGACGGCCGTGCAGGGGCCAGCAGGTACTGCAGGGAAGGGCCAGGAACACCAGGCAGCGCTCCTCCTGCTGCCGGCAACAGCTGCTGCCACTGCCAAATCTTGCATATGCTTCCACTTGCTGCCGCGAGACGATGAACTCTGCTGTCCCTGCCCTGCCGCACTGAGATCCTGCATGTTTCTGCAAGTAACCTGCACAAAAAGTGAAGTGCAGAACGTCCTGCATTTGTCGTCAGATGGTTTACACACACCCTAACCTCACTTTCCACTGGTGCAAATAACACGGTACATAGTACATCCAGGAATCGGCCCCGTTCTGCTTGTCACATGGGCAGAGCAAGATTTCTGGTGCCCTCACTTTATTTTTTTTATTTTTAATTTTATTTCCTTGCTTTTGTGCATTAAGGTTCTGTATCAGACGCTGGGGAGTACTACACAGTCATGCAGGGATCTAACTTGCCCAGTAATGTCTTTTTTTTGTGTCAGGCAGATACAGAGAATCGTGGTAAAAATATGGTTTTACTATTCCTTGTTTGAGATGTTAAGGTTAACAGCAAGACTACTTTGCTGGCAAGAAAAGGAATACAATAGCACAAGTGCTTCTTACAGTTGATGGTTTTCCAGGACAGTGAGTGTCACCTGCCACCAGGTGACATCTGGCATCCAGCTGTGCTAGCAGAGAGGACAGGCACTGATTGCTGAATTGGTGTGCCTCCAGCCTTATGTGTGCATGGCTGATCTCAGCAGAGAAACATTTGCATTAAAAGATTTCCTAGAATCCCACAAGTTGATAGAACAAGGATAAACACAGGTAAAATGCTCTGTACGTCAAGAAAACTCTTAAACGTCAAAGGGATGTGTACAACAATGCGGGGGCATTTCATCTGCAATCTGCACCAACGCTAAGTGTCTGAGCCAAGCTGTTCCGCAACAAGGTTTCTCTAACCTGGAAGAGAAATTGAGGATTCTACAGACAAGCTGTGAAGCAAACACACAATCTCGGCGTTACTAGTGAAAACCCCACAGAAATGGTGCATTTGGGAAGCTGGGATGCAGTAGGCAGAGCTGCAGAACTGCACCCTTGGCTCCCAGGCTGGACCCACACCGCAGAGAAATCCCAGTGCCAGGGAAAAGGTGACTGATGTCAGGTGAACTCCCGGTGTGCAAGCTTTCACTGTATAATTTTAGAATAAAAATGATTTCATCTTTTGGTACAATAAATACTAGAAAGATCTATTGTTCACCGCAGCTGTAAAGATATTACAGGTAACGTTAATTTGCAAGGCTTAAAGAATCGCTGCTTTGTTTTTAGGGCAATAAAAGCATATAAGTAGGTGTGGGCAGACCACACGACAGGAAACCTCATTTCATTCAGCCACGCCGGAGGAGTTTCTACCGCTCCTGCTGCCCCTGGCAGCACGTCCCTGCTGCAGCCACAGCTCCCGCAGGGATGGAGCTCAACAAGCTGTTCAGTGAAAAAGGCTAAGTTACATCTAAATGTGCGGCCAGCTCAGGGCAGAAATACACAGAAAATGACCTAGGTTGTTGCTTTGTGCCTAACAGTATTGCTGAATACTCACTAATATTTCTTCCGGCGGCTGCTTCGGTGAGACTGATATAATGCACAGACATTTTTCTGACCCAGAGCGACTGAACGAAAGGAAGTCTTATCATCCCACGATCCAGCACCATTCACCAGACCTGCCTGGCTTTTTGTTTGATTTTAACCAAAATCTGAGAAAACGCCTGCCTGCACTCATTCATTTCTCTTTCCCCTCCCAAATGTGCTGTGCTGCATGCAGTCAGGGTGATGAGGAGCCGTCCCACCAGCTGCACCCGCGCAGCAACGGCGCAGCCACAGACACACAGACCTACGGCTGGCCACGCTGCCGTCTCGTCACCGAGGCATTGCTAACCACTTCCAGTGACCCAACGCTTCCTAAAGGAACCTGAAGTTTTTGCCAGGTGCCTGCTATTTTCCTGCAGGATTTCAGCTCCTGATGTTACCAGGATGTGGTCAAGGAGCACAGGATTGCTGCGGGAAGGAGCGGTGCAGAGGGCTCAGCCCCGTTCGCACCCACCTGACACCCGCCGAGCTCCTGCAGCAGTAACGGCTGTGCCCAGCAAACAGGCTTATCTCGCAGCTGCAAACCACTGCCCACATACCCTCTAACTGCCAAAAGCTTCGATTTACTGCGTCTTACTCAGCCGGTGACAGTGCCAGCACAACAGTGAGCATCTGCCAGGGACAACCCCACATCCTTCTTCCTTGTACCACTGTCTTCACCCCACAGTGAACTGCTGAGAGGAGCCAAATTTTCAGAAAATCAAGTGGGGCCCACTTATAAAATCAACAATTTGCTGTCACTGAGAAAAGCGGCATCTCTCTGCCCCACAGCTTTGGTGCTTCACATGAGCTCTGAGCAACCCAACCAACTCCAAAGCTGGCCTTGCTTTAGCCAAGGAGCTGAGCCATGCATCCTCCAGACGTCCCTTGTGACCAAAATTATTCTGTGATCTGAACTCATGCTTAATCATTTCAGCTCATCAATCAAACAGAAAATTAATCAATACAAGTTTTCTGCTGGCTCAACTGTCCTGTTTTGGGTCATACAGACATCAGGGTCAGCACCAGAGCAGACACACACAGGGGTGAGCCAGCTGCTTGTTGGGCTGGCTGGCATCGGACCAGTTTGGCTGCAGTGACAAACATCACCCAAAAGATGCAGGATCAAACACTGCTGAACTCCGAGCCGAAGAAAAGACGGACACCACCGGCTGGGTTACTAATCACTGACGGATTAATTTAAATGAGAGTTTCGAGCTTCCTGCAGAAACAAAGAGACTTGACAGAGAATTCCAGACTTCAGGCTGTATTTCCTGATGCCAAAACATCCCTTGCCAGTTGACACACGGCACCAGCAGCACCTGCAGCTGCCCACCGCACTGTGACTCAAACCATTATTGGCACAAGACTCTCTAAAGTTGCCACCCACACTTTGAGGATTAGCCAATACTAGAAAGCAGCATTTGTCACTCATCAGCTTACCTCAGGCTTGTCACAGCTTGAAGAAGATACAATTATGTCTTTGGGTAAGAATAACAAAGCCAACACTTAGGAAAATATGGAACAGAAGAGTTGAAGATGGAGAATAGTTTCCTACTTTTCCCTCCAATATACCAGCTACTTAACAGTTTGCATTTACTAACAGCAGCTGGATCACAAAATACAAAATCTCCATTTTACGTGCTAAGGGATGCTGTACTCTCAGATGCAGCTGTAGCTGACAGCCCTTCTCTCGGGAGGTACCAGTAATGACCGCTGCAGTGTCCTGAAACGTAGGGGTGGTTTCTGAGAAGACTGAAGATGCTGTTCACGTCCATTTTAAAGCAGAATGCTCTGCAGGCCACCTGCCCCGTGGTTCCTTGGTGCTCCAGCTGCCCCTTGTCCCATCTTCAGCACTGCACGGTCAGAAGCGTGACCCAAAGAGGTGGGTTAGGAAGATAGATTTCAGATAAACAAATTTGCTAGAGAATAAAAATCTTGTTGAAATCTGGCTGAACTCTTCCTTGGGTGCTGCAGTTCAAGCACAGACATCCTGAAGGCTGGGGCTGGACAGGAACCAGAGCTCAGTGCCTGTCCAAGAGTAAGATGTTTAAGTTTCAAACCTCGGTGATTCTTCCCAAAGCAGAGACTGTCACCACTAGCCACTGTGAGCACACTGGAACCTAAACATGGGCTCAGGGAAGGCTCAATATGTGGCACATCCTGAGCTCTCACAGGAGAAACGGTCAGAGCGGGGGTGGGAGACATGGGCTCCTTGCAAAGACAGGGATTAGGAACAATCCTCCAAATCCTGGAATACAGAAGTCAGAATGCAATTATTCTGATAATTCATTATTTCCTGAAGGGATTCCTGCTCTCCAGCCTAAAACACCCACTTGAGCTAAGGCTGCAAGGTCAGAGGGTGTATCTAATACAGTAACTCAGCAAGAGGATCCACGTGCTGCACGGT
The DNA here is from genome assembly GCA_013400195.1 of Aramus guarauna. Lineage (NCBI taxonomy): Eukaryota > Metazoa > Chordata > Aves > Gruiformes > Aramidae > Aramus > Aramus guarauna. The sequence continues at coordinate 161,129 of VXBL01005387.1, read as the reverse complement.
TCAGCACGTTTGAGATGTTCTCACAATCAGTTATCTTAACTCCCAAAGATGCACATTCTTTTTACACAACTTTTGTCTAGTTTCAGCTTTCAACTGCTGAAACTTGCTGTTGTCTTCACTGGAAGCCATGAGGTGCCTTATTCACCGATCCCCTCCCAGACCTCACTGGCCAGGGGTTACAAGGCAGCACACACAAAATACAAACCCACGGTCCTTCAAACTGTCCCTGTCCTGCTTGTCCTGACGATCGGGTTGCATTTTAATGTCCATTTCTGGACAGGACATCCATAGGCATGTGAAGAAGAGCTTAAAACTAAAGCAATATTTTATGCATTTGTTGAACCTGAGAATGGCTCTGAACATCCATCATGAACGTCCCATTTCTTAAAGGCTTAGAAGCATTGCATGGCCTGGAGCCGCAATTTTCTTAGTCTAATTGTTCATATGTGCTTAGATGAGTTCTGTGCACTGTAGATGCTACTGTACATCACATTGGCACAAGCTGTGTCATTTTTATGGTTGTTTTATTTACAAAAATAAAACAACTAAAACACAAAAAAAGTCTCAAGAGTCGCAGTGATACCAGAACTGCTATTTGCTTTTTGCACAAGTCTTACATTTACAGCTCTCAAAGCAGCATTCCTGCGTGCCCTAAGCCACATTGGTAATTACACTCGGCACTTTCCGAAGACAGTGCGGCCGGGGATCGTAGAAACCTTCCCAGGCACTCACTACACCTTACAACCCATCTCAGAGATGCTGGGCAACACAGGGACAGCCAGAGGTTTAGCGACTCGCCTGAAGTGCCAGACCAATAACAGTATTGCAAAACGTCCCAAGTGTCCTAACTCTAATTATAAGCACACATGAATACGTCAAAAAGAACAACTGAAGATTGCAGTCGGCGCTGCTAGAGCTGAGGGCCAGAAAATTCCTATTCTGGACCTGCAGGGTCTGCTTATACAAATCAAAACCCAGAACGCACAACTCAGAGACCTCTCTATCACCAAGGCTGCCCTTCTGTGCATCATGATCTGCCCCCTCCACCCAGTCATTTGCTAAACCCAAGTAGCTAATTTTACTGATGCACAAAGTGCATCTGGCTAAAACATTTTCTGAAAACAAAAACCTGAGGCGTTATCCAATAACACGGCCCCCCAAGAGGAATCTGACTGACATGGGCAGTGTCAATACAGCTTCTGTAGCAGAAACCCGGCCTCGCGAACCTTGGATGGGCCGAGGAACACGTGGACAGACATGACACAGCCTACCTGCCTTTCCACAAAGTTTCTGAGATCCTCACCAAAGACTTTTATAAAAAATTAAAGAGCCATAGGATAAGAGGAAAGGTTGCTCTAAGGATGAATCGAGGGTTAGAAGAGGTAAGGGCAAACAGTCATTCTTGCAGAGGAAGGAGGTCTATGTGGAGTGCACAGGGATCTGCAGTGGGATCTGCACTGCTCAGCGTATTCATGAGTGACCTGTTGAGGGGATAAGAAAATGACTTTTCTCATGATTGACACTTCCCAACGTCAACAGGACGGTGGCAGCCCGTGAGCAGCTCCCAAGAGAAGCTAGGAGACTGAGTTTCAGGGCAAGAAAACAGCAAGTGACTGTCACACCGGTAAATATAAAGCAATGAGTGTGGAGAAAACCACTCCTACCTTCAGGTGTAAAATGAGGGGCTCTGAGCTGCCTGGTGCTGCTTCAGGAGGGAGAACTTGGGCTATAACATTCACTGCACAAGAACATCAGCTCAAATCACAGCACTGGCCAGAAAGAGCCATGGAAAAAGATTCCACTTTGGAAAAATGAGAGATCAGGATGTTGGATGTCACAGTAGAAACCAACTGAACAGAAATCCTCATTACACTGGTTAAAAATCAAGCAAAAAGCCACCAAACCTGCAGCCAGTCCCTGGATTCTCATTTCCACAGCGTTCCAGCCTTTCCGGGTGTATCTTCAGCCAGGGCTGAACTCTGCCTTGTCCTGCTGCACGCCAAGAGCCATCCTGAGTCTGCCCTTCACTGTTCTTATTCAGAAAACTGATGAGATGGAGCATTTTTAAGAGTTCCTTCACACTGCTTTGGCTCTTCTGCTTAGCATACAACGTAAAATATCTTTTAATGTTTTTAACTAGTTTCCAGCATCATCTTGGAGACAGTAACTCTTATTATAACTTAGCAATTATTGGCACTTTTTAGAGTATAAACCTATGTGTTCAGATATTCCTCAATGCAGGGGGAAGTGCTTTGAGACCTGGCACAACAAGTGTTCCAGATGTGCAACACAATAGAATTATTTATTAAAATGCCCTGGGGGTCAGCACCGTCCCCATTGTGTTGATGGCAAAATAAACAGAGATAAGTGACTGGCTCATGATCAGAGACAAAGACACTGACAGTGCTGTGAAGAGCAAGGATGCCCAAATTCTCAACCTCAGCAAAAGAAATTTTCAGTTTAGTGTTGAGCACACAGATTTACTTAGTCCCAAACCCCAGGGCTTAATTTCTCCCCCATCCAGGAAAGAAATTAACTGCTTTGTATCCACTGGGTAACATTATAAAGTGTATGGGTAAACTGAGTAATGCATCTTTTATAAAATACTGCGAAGGCTAGCATTTGGAGAAGGGAAAATAGCATCGTGCCTGCCACCACTCGAGCAACCAAGCAAGTTTCTCTCCAAACAGGAGCTCATAAGCCCCTCATCTCTCAGCACGTTTGCTCTGAACATCTTCACAACCATCCATAAATGTCTCATGCTGCCAGTTATACAGCTGGAGCCTGGAGGAGCAGCACACTCCTGCTTCTTCAGCCTCTTTTCCCTGCCATCCCCTCTGCCAGCTCCCAGAAGGCAAAGCAACGGAGCAGAAAGCCCATGCTGGGAACAGACCTGGCACAGGCATTTACACCACAGAGAAACATGGCAGTTTTGGACTGGTTTGAGGGATTTAGTCTGCAGATCTGGATTGTGCAGGAAGCCCTCAACAGAATTACAGCCCATACTGCAACAGCGCTGTTGTTTATTCCATGCAGAGAATCCTCATCACCCTTAGAGAAATACTCCCTTGTATGAGCCAGTGCCCAGCAATCTTTGCAGCCCATTTTCACAAAGCTGGTGGCCTTGGCTTGCGCTCTGTGCCAGCGTTGGTTTTTATTTCTCCAGGGCTCAGACAACTTAACTCTGGGTCCAGTTCTGCAAGGCCAGTTAGATGCTCCTTCGCGGGTGCAGCCAGGAGCCCAGAGGCTACCAGCTCCCCCAGCCTGCAGCACGTGTCCTCCTCCTGGCTCAGGTACCAGGTTGGACAACAAGGAGCCGCAATGAGCTTACTAGGGCATATGGTTCAAATGCAGAGGACAAGCAAATGCCAATTTTGTCTATAATCATCCTCTTCACATCCCAAATCAGCAGTTTTCCTCCTGTCCCCATCCTACTACCTCTTATTCCAAATAAACTGGCTGCAACACAACCTGAGTTCTTCTCCAGTCCACTGCAAAAACAAAGCTGTTGTAACAGTGTGTTATTTTAATCAGCTGTGAAGCAACTATGGAATTAAACCAGAGAAATTCTGAACTACAAAAAGAAGATGAGAACTGAGCTGAGCAGCTCCAGCGTGAGAAACGCATCAGCAGAGTTGAAACTCAAGCTCCTGACTGAGAGGATGCACGAGCGGGTAAAAGACGACATACAGGGGCAAGCAGGGAGCTCCAGGAGAAGCAGCAATGCCAGTATTCATTGGCTAAGTCAGAACAAAATCAAGTAAAAATCTGAACTTCAATACTCAAGCTTAATTTGATTTCCCCAAAGCCAGGCTGAGATTGTAGCCTGCATGACAATGCGCATGGGCACATGGTGAGTACTCCAGCAGCAACTGCAAGAGCTCCTGTGTCCCCCTGGAGCTGCTCAGTAGATGGTACATGAGCAGAACTGGCACCTTTGTTCCTGACACAGTCACCACCAACATAAACAAACTCATTTCCACACCTCAGGAAAACCGTCGTACTGCAGCTCTTCCAGGCTTAGTGCTTCAGGAGAGGCCAGCAGCAGAACACGTACCTATAGTCCTCAAGAAAATCCCAGAGCTGTGGTCTTAGGAAGCAACCAACCTGCAGACTGGGTGAGCCTTCAGCTTGTGCAACCACATCCAAGTCAACCGGAATTACGCCTGCCGCAGGACAGAGCTTACTAGTTGCTTTGCAGATTTAGAGCCCGCAGGAAGTTTGCAACGGCACGGCTCTGCTGCTATTTATAGCCAGCTAGCTCAAGGACATACATTCAGCGAAAATATAAGAGGCCACCACAGTCAATCTACTGACTGATCATGTCTTCTGCCCCTGGGAGCTAATTATCAGTGGGGTTTCCAAAGCCCCATATTGAGAATCAAAATGTGTCTGTACTCTTGCCATATTCAGGTTATTCAGGACTGTTCCTGGGGTTTCTGCTTGTTCTGATCTTCTCTGAAGCTCTTTTTTTAGCTTTGGCTTCCAGGTTAAATATTAGCAGAATACCTTCAACATATCAGTGCACAAAGAACAAGGAGGCTGCCAGGTGGGTGCGGTTCATTCCACCGTTCGTTCTTTTTTAAAGCTGTTCAGAAGTTATAAAAATACTGAAGATCAAGAGGAGAACCGTGACAAGCTGCAAAAGGTCCGATCTTTATAACAAGAAGGGCTGTATATTCAGTACGAAGTTCCTAGGTGCAATAAAAATACACGCCGTGGCAACATGTACTTGTTCGCCAAAGCCAGGGTCAGAGCTGAGCTCAACATTTACTTCCCCTCTCCAAAAAATGGGGAGGAAACAAAAAACCAAAGCAGCTACCCAGTCATGAGAAGATGATGTAATGTTCTTGCTCCCATGGAGCCACTGTGAAAAATCCCACCAAAATGGGTCCGTTTCTCCCATATGTGCATACGCTGCTCCAATCACAACCACCCATTAACTGTGTGCAGCCTTTACAGACCTTTGTGAGAAGAGTGTGGTCGATCATTCTGGTTCCTCTGGGACTTGCCCACATCAGAAGCAGCATCCCTACAAGGGACCAAGCTCCCGTCACCAACGTCTGCCGTTATGTGTGCTGTTGACAAGCAGAAACTAGGAACCCCAAATCCTCAACGCGAAACTTCTTAGTACCAAGTGTTTAAAACACTTCATTTAGATGGGAAACAGTGCTCTCTCCCTGTGGCTCTCCTCAAGATACACTAGGCACACTTCAGACTTATTAACTCTGGTTCCAAACCTGGCAGCAAAGGACAGTTCGGGAGAGACACCAGCCCTACTTGTAACCAGCAGTTCAGGACATCCTGAGTCAGACACTTTTAGACCTCCAGAAATAAAAGCCTTGGGCTGTTGCTGTTCCTTGATTTTGTCCAATTCCATCCTGAAAGCACTCAGACCTTCAGTCAACACAAGCTTCACACATAGCCTTGCACCACGTCCCGTCAGCAGAAGCATTGTTACCGGTCAGAGAGCTTGCAGACATGGAGTTGCAACCCCAGTGTTATTCACCCAAAGAGAGGAAAGTTTCAACAGTGATGCTCCTGTAGAAATGTCCTGTAAAGACTCAGTAATGTCCTGAGATTTTGAAACCCTGTTCTGGGCCAGGAAGCAGAGAAGGAAGGCCAAGACACTGGTATTAAGGACAGGCTGGGGGATGGTGAAAACTCTGCCTTTCCAGGTCAGCTCCTCTTCTCAGAGGCTCTTGCCAGCCCTGAGACATCACACAGTAACATCAGGTCTTTGACACGCCAGATTCACCGCTCCCACTGAGCCACACATTTCCTGTTTGCTGAGCTGCAGGCACCGTCAGCATCCAAAGAGGGTCAGGGAGCTGCACACACTCCAGTGCTGCTCCTGCCCAAGCCCCCAGACCTCCAAAGCCAACGGTTATTCCAGGACACACATCCGAGCTGAGCTGGGATTACTGCTAAGCGCCTTGGTTCTGTGCTCCAAACAGCTCAAGAGCTTTTCTTGGGATCTTCTGATAGCGGTCTCAAAGGCAGCAACATCAAGGTACCACAGCTGCACGTGGATTAGACTTGCGGGTAAAAGAGAAAATGCTCAACTTCTTCGTGTAACCTTCTCCTGCCGTTGGTACATAAGCTCTACCTGTGTGGTCCCAAATCCAGCCACCTTGACACACACAAATGTCACCCAGCTTGATGTATGAGCTCCAAATCCCAGCTCAGTCCTGAAGTGACTATTAATGTTAATTAATATTTTTCTATCTCCTCCAAGCAATGAAGCACAGGACCTCACCTGACTGTTACCCTGCCTGCTACTCCTGACGAAGCACCTCCACCTACTGCTGTGTTCTCACCCCGTAGGAGGAAGAGAAACCAAGCAACATCAAAAATAAAGTCATAAAATACACATTACCTTTTCCCACGGGCAGAAAATCTAGCATCTGATCATTATCTTCATTTGCAGACACCAAGCAGTTAACCAATAAATCAGATGGCAGCAATACTGGGAAAAGATGAAGAACTTCATGAAGTTTCTCTCCAGGGTCAGCATTCTGTGCCTCTACGTGACCTCCTGGAGTTACGGCTCCCGGTGCAGCACCCACGCGCCCTGCCAGCACACTCCGGTCTCTTCGGCTACGTAACGCATGCAACAGATGGCGAGTCCAGTAATGGATGTGAGCTCCACTTCAACATATCCCCATGGTAACTATCTCCAACTCTTAACTTTTGCTTGCTCTGCAAGCAGAGGGAAACGCTCTCAAGGCAGCCAAGCCCAGGGAGGGGGAGCAGCGTGCCGACAGCTTGCAGCAGACCCGGGTGAAGGCAGTCGAGGCAAGCGCCGCTGTTGAATCGTGCTGAGCACCAGGGTCTCCACGCACTCGCTGCACCTCCCCGTTGGCCTTGGTAGAGCGGCCAGGAGGACGTGCTCCGTGTTAGCTCTGCCGACCTGGCTGGGCGAGGGGCCTCTCCGCCAGCTGGGCTGGTGCCACGGCAGCAACTCCACTCCTCCAAATTCCAGTGCTGGGGCTGCTTCCAGCTCTGCCCGCCCAGCCTTAACACTTTCACTGCTGCCCCTCTCCCACACCCAGCACGGCGTCACCCCTCTCTCTGTTACAAAGGGTCCAGAAGGGTGGAAAAGGGTGTAACAAATCCACCAGGGAACTCCAGAGGAACTTGGCATCAGCCAGAGGCACAGCCCAAATGGAGGAACGGCACAAGGACCTCCTGAGTTACAGACTTTGACAGCGATACTTGTGACTGTGGGCAGGTTGCTGCAGGCTGCATGTGTCCCTGCATCCTTTTTAAGGTTAGAGTGTTTCCTTGACCTCCAGCAGTGATGTACTAAATGTGCGTGAGCAGACTCAAGGGACATGATTACAGTGGAGGAAGTGTGGGTATGCACGGGGCGGGGGGAGGTCCTAGTGCAGGCATGGATTAAACCTGGATTTCTCAGGACCTGGAAAATAAGCTGCAGGGAAGACTGCCCCTGCCGCAGCATCTTCCAGCCGCAGTACTGTGGGGATCCTGCAGAGCCATGAGCGTGTAGCTGCAAGCAGGGCTCCTGGGGGTCCTGTAAACGTCTCACACTTTTTGAGGCAAATCACAGCTCAAGTTCCTGATACTGTAGCATAAACCCCAGAAATTTCTTTGAAATGTAAAGCTAGTGTGTAAATAAAAACATTCTACATGCTTTCTTGTGTAAAGACCCAGACCTTGCAGAAAATCTCGAGGACTCCTGTGCCCACAATCAGCATGTACAGGCAGAAAGCCCCGATCCCATCTGCTCAGTCCCTTTTTCCCAGGCTGTGGCCCTTTACCTGGCACAGACAGACTCCTCGGTGCATCACCTCCTCAGGTGAAGAGCTCAGGGCTGGAAGCCGCCTCGCAGAGGTACCTGACCCCGGGTTGGTTTCTCTTCCCCCAGGGGCTCACAGTTCTCCATCCCACAAACCACTTCAGAAAGGAAAGTAACTTCTCATGGATCCTCTTCCAACGTGTTTCCCTGACTACAAAGGACTGAACTTCCCTCTAGTCTGTGATCGGTTGTCAAAACCCAACCTTCCCATGGAAGCAGTCGCATCTCCTATTTGCAAGGCCTGTTCATGGGGGATTTCCCTCATCCCACCTCCCTGCTGAGGGCACGTGGCCCCAGAAAATACAATCATTAACCAGCCTCTTATCTCTTTCTTCTTTCTTCTCAGTGATTCGTATCACAGTCTCATATTTCCCTCTTAAATCCGTTTTGTCCTGAACCTTAGCAGCGGCACTTCCATTTCACTCTTTCTCCCCAGACATGATTTAAAGTGACTGAGCAACAATCTGCATTCTTAGGTTGATCCTTAGTATTGATTTTCTGTACTGCTTGTAATGGAGAAGGACTCTCCAGAGCAGCTTTCCAAACCTGCGCTCCACTTATGTCAATGACCTGAGAACAGGACTGTTTCTGTCCTGTTGAAGAGCCAGAAAACTCGAGTTGCTCACAGACTCCCCAAGGAGCAGGAAGTTTAGAAAAAGAAAAACCCATGCAGAAAGTTTTTCAAAAGCACTATACTGGTTTTGGCTGTAATAGAGTTAACTTTCTTTAATCATAGCTCGTATGGTGCTGTGTTTTGGATCTGTGACCAAAACAGTGTTGAGAACACCCCCATCTTTTAGCTATTGCTGAGCTGGGCTTGACAGTGTCAAGGTCTTCTCTGTTTCTCATGGTGCCTGGCCAGTGAGGAGCTGGGAGGGGACACAGCTGCGAGAGCCGACCCCAGTGACCAAAGGGATATTCCACACCACATGGCATCACGCTCAGCAAATAAAGCTGGGGGGAAGAAGACAGAAGGGGGGACATTCGGAGTGATGGTGTTTGTCTTCCCAAGTCACCGTTAGGCGTGATGGAGCCCTGCTTTCCTGGGGATGGCTGATCACCTGCCTGCCACGGGCGGTGGGGAACGAATGCCTGGCTCTGCCTTGCGCAGGCAGCTTTTGCTTTACGTGTTAAACTGTTTGCATCTCAGCACATCAGTTTTCATTCTTTTATCCTTGTGATTCTCTGTTCCGTCCTGCTGGGAGGGCAAGTGAGCAGCTGGGGACGGGGGCTCAGCTGTCCACCGGGGCTAACCCACACCAGCTGACCTACGTATCTTCCTCCTTCAATCTGTTTTCCTCCCAGTTTATATTTCTACCTAACATGGCTACAGTGCACAGACCTGTACGCTGCTTACGTGCATCACAACTTAATCCGACCCTTGAAGCTCTCAGACTGAGAAATATCAGCTACCTCCTGCTCTGCCTCTACTGCAATGTCAGTTGAGTCACTACATGACTCAAACGGAAAAGCATGCAGGCCTGGCAGATGTGGACAATTCCTTCCCCACACACCTTCAGGGTTTCATGCTGAAAAAATCCACATCATTAGTAATGTGCACACAATGTATTTTGGCCTTGCTTTTCTGTGCTGCAGTATCTAAAGATGGAGAAACACCATTCCCTTCTGTTTTGCCCTACTTCTCACCCCACCATGAAACAGGAAAGTCCAAAACCTTTGCAGTAACTTTGGGTTTGATGCTTCACCCAACCTTAATTCAGCTGGTTTAATTCATATGTGCTGTGATAGATTAATATTCCTCAAGCAGTATTTCTCTAGGATGACTGCTTGACTCAGTAAGAAAGGATGTGCAAACAGCTCTTCTGGAAACAGTCAAAAAAAAAAAAAAAAGCTGATTTCTAAAACTCTGGAGTGAACCCACAAGTCATGAGCACCTCCTGTGCAAGGCATTAACAGTTTGCCCTTCGAGCAGAACTCGGAGCTGCCATCCAGCACTTGTAATAGGAAGTCCACCTCACCTTCTTTTCCTAAAAGCCCAGGGTATGTGTTTAAGGGTAAAAGAGTACACGTGTAAGAGGCATCTAAGATGCTGAACACCACGTGTGAAGGGTGGAGTGGGGATTCCTGCCCAAGAGAGAACCCCAGGAGTGTCCCATTAGCATGGGTGGGAATGCTGCACCTCCACAGAACCCCCCCGCCTTTGGGACAGTCACGGGGACCTGCCTTCCCCAACTGCTGCCGAGCTGGTGTGGAGAAACTGAGGATGCACAGGACAAGCTCTGCCGCATTTTGCTCTGTAAGCCCAGCAGAGCTGACCCCCAACCCCAGCCCGCCAGCTGACGAAGAGCAGAGGATCAGGACTGACTACGTGCGTAGGCACCCCCAGAGCTGTTTCCTCTGTGGCCCGTGTTTATTTGAACCCCCCCCAGCTCCAAGTATCAAGAGAAGAGCTTCAGGAGACACCCAGGAGCCCACAACCATCTGGCCGCCGGCCGTGGCGGAGCTCTCCCAGCAGGCCACCGCACAGACAGCGCGTCCTGACAGCAGTGTAATTACCAACCTGACGCGCAGAGAGCTGTTCTTCCTCGCCGTTTGACCTCCCTTTCCTCCCTTCACACACAATTGCCCTCCTGAAAGCTCCCCTCAGCGTGGCTGGCCGGGCCCCAGCTCCACCAGCAGCCTGCCCAGCTGCCCCAGCTAAGCAAACACTGGTGGGAGTGGGAGGCCCCGGAGCTGGAGAGGGGATGTGCCTGGGAGAAGCCCCACACTCCTCCACCTCTGCTGGCAACCAGCAGAAGGGACAGATTAGAGCTGAATTAAGTTACCAGCATTAAATAAACATGCCTCTTTGAAGTTCTGCTTCCCTTGAACATGAGCTCATTTCACAGGCCTCTCTTCGCTCAGCCCCAGGAAGCCAGTAGTCTCAACGGAGTTAACTCTTTGCAGGATTTCTCAGCTCCCCCAGCCATCTCACCCTGCGGTACCATCCGCTCAGGGCAAGACGGTCAGTCCGGTACGTGAGCAGAGCCCAGTATAACCACCGTTAGCACTGACCTCCTCCACATCTCCCTGGCTCTCCCTGATTTAAAGGGAATTCCCACCAGGAAAGGGAACCTCCACGACTGCACTGTGTGGTCCTGCAGGCTCCAGGCTGGCACACAGGGGAGCTTTACTGGAGCTGAAGGAAAGAGGGATCCCTTTGTGGTGAAGCATCCTCCAAACCCTGCCAAAAGCAGCACTCTCAGGTCCTGGGAGGACTGTGCTCAACACTCCTACAAAGCAGGGCCGAAGGTAAAGGAACAAGGGAGGAATTTAACTACAAATGAGGAAAGTTGCCAGCACTCTCTTCTTTTGGGTTAATCCCACAAAGTAGAAATTGGAAAGTCTGGAACAGGAAAGGGAGGGGGTAGCCACAGAGAGGAAAGTAAAATACCACAAAGACAAGGCTGATCCCGACTTCACGACATTTTTGCATGGCTCATGCAACCTCTGCCAACCCCTGCTCTTGCTCCAGTACTTGAAAAACACAGCAAGGAGAGCAGAAATCTGCCTGAGAGCCAGTGCTGCCTCTGCCTGGGAGACAGGAGGTATGACATTCAGGGTTCACTATTTTTGTACATAAGTGGGAACTGCAGAGTTGCTGCCAGCGGTACCAATGCAAGAGGGAGAGCCTGCCGCTGCTGCCTGCCAAGGGGGGAAGCAAATGCTTCTCAAGATGGCTCCAAACTACCACGGTGTTGCCCCCATGATGGGGTGTTATTTCTGGATGCTCTGCTCACTCACAGCTTCAGCCCCTGGCACAGAGAGGCTAGAGAGGAAGAGAGCTGCCTGCACCGGGTGCCACAGGTCAGATGGAGGTTCCCACTTCTCCTGGGAAGGCAGCTTCCACCTCTTCCTTCCTGAAACCTTCCACCCCCAGTTTACCGCCAGGAGAGCTCCCACCCAACACAAACATATCTTTAGCCACTTGTGCAGTACCTGAGAAGCAACTTAGAGACCCTGGGCAAGAGCCCCTGACTCCAGGGCACTGCTGGAGACAGCCACCGGCCAGGACGTCCCCAGCAGCTCTGCGGAGCCCGCAGGGTGGCAGCAGGCAGGATGCAAACAGACAGCAGGAAGAGAAGGAGAAGTTGGGAACAGCAAGGCCAAACACAGAAATCCAAGATAAACAGTTAGAGTGCCTTTCAGTTCCCAACATAACTGAAATTGTCTCCACCCGAGGGGAGCCCACAGCTTGGCTTGCACACAGGCCATGCGAGAACCTCAGGTAATCCACCCTGACACCATCCTTGCAGCACGGGAGACAGCAATGGCTCACATCGAGGGACGGCAGGAAAGCACCAGCTGGAGGGGTTAGCACAAGCTGACCCTGGATTTTCAAAAGGAATAGTCTCATCAGAGAAATGCCTTTCCTAAGCAATCCTTCAGTTACCAGCCAGTACAGAGGTTGTCCTCCTGCTTCTCATTCATTGACAAGTGTGTGCCAGACTTGCCAGCCAGCAAATGCCAGCGGGATGTGCATGGGGACAATGACAGGTCCCCAGGTCCTAAACACAACTGCAATGCTAGCAAGCTAGAGACGCGTCTGAAACTCAACAGCCAACACTCAGACCGTTGCAAGGCAGCGAATTCCCCAATACCATTCCTAAGTAACAACCACAGTTCTAGGAACAAGGCAAGTACAACCTGATTCAGACCTGCTCTTTCCACGTTTACAGCAGAGATCACAGCATAAGGCAGAGCAAGGTAACTCTCAGAAGTACAAACAGGCACAGATCTGCAACTTAATAGTTCTCATTATTCCCTTACATCCACAAATAGCCCAGTCAGTCTCCCTCTGAAAAAGTCCCCAGGAATGTATGTTCCAGAGACGCAGGAAAAACTCCGAGGAAATTCCTGAAGAGGAGCAGACCTCAGCAATGTTGTATAGCACCAGCCATCATCCTGCCCATCTTTATGGATGGCTGTTCCTCAGCACCTTGACACCAGGCTGTTACACTGCTAATAGGTTTGATCATCTGTACCTTTACCATGCGTGAAGCACCATAAGAAAGCCAGACAGGGGACCCAGATGTCCTTGCTGCTAGCCTCTGCCTGTTTTGCTGCTCTTTGAGAGCTGAGTGGAGGAGGAGGAAGACGGCTAAGCAACAACGTGGGCCTTACCTTTTGTTCCAGGGGGCTGCAGATTATCTCCAGTCAGCGAGCACCAGCCTACGGGAAAGATGTCCCGGGAATCATATCGGCACCAGTAATCGAAGGCACCTCTCCAGCCATCAAATGTTATGAGGACCTCAGAACCTCTCACCTCCCCAATGGTGGCCGGGCAGATGAAGTGAGGGTTCTTCCTGTCCACTGCCTCCAGCTTCATACCTGTCTTGAAGAAGTTTTGGGATGGAGATGGTGGTTCCTACAAGGAGAAGTGGAAAATGTGCTCAAAGAGGATATGCCGGACCAGAGCTGTCCCCTTCATGAGCACACTCACCTCCATAAGCAGATGAAGGAGGAAGCTATGGATTCAATCTGAACCCCAATTAGGTGTGCACGCACTGCCCTAGCTACGCAACCACGTGCCCTTTAAGTCAAGGGGCAACGAAGTTCACTACTGACTGCTCTGCATCACCTGGCCGCTGGACCAAATCCAGCCAGTGCTCCGTTAACACTGCACCCTGGGGCAACGCCGCCATGCAACACAGGCAGAAAATAGAGCTCTGAAGAAAAGAACCTCTGTAGGATACTCTCACCTGGTGTCTCAGAACTCTCATCTTGTGTCTCAGAATTGTTCTTCCCCTACCTTCAGCTTTGCTAGACATGTGAGAAACCCGTGATCCATCCTTATCTGGGGCTTGCTCTTCCTAGTCTTTTATACTTGAGATACACTAAAGTCACATCAGCCATCCCATAGCACAGCACACGCCTCTAGACTGGCTGCTGTCTCCGACTTCACTAAGGGTGTGAGAACACAAACTACATCATCATACTTGCAGTGTTGCCTCACAGCAGTATTTGCACTCCTTACAAGCTCTAGGACATTAAAAATTTTCAAAAAAAGTTTCAGAGAGAGGTGCCGATTTTCACATATTGCATTCCTGACTTTGAGTAGCATCTGCAGCCCAAGTGAAAAACAAGCACATCTCTCAAGCCCAAGACACTTTGTTAGTAGACCTCTGCCTGCATCCTCACACTGCTATGACACAGCAGCACAGGGTACGGGTCTGTCCTAGACAAGTGGCACCGTGGCAGAGCTGGGCAATGTTCATCTCCTCTGGGATGAGCAGATCTCACATGAGATGCCAGCTGTGATTCTGGTGCTCTGCAGTGACGGGGACATGCCAGAAGGATGTCTTCACAAACAATACAGTAAAATACCTTGTGAAAAATCCGGACAGGAGCCATCTCTGCTCCATTCAGAGTCTTCAGAAGGAACATGGGCCAAGAGGAGGCATTCAGCCGAAAGCCTGCAGAGGAGGAAGCAGAGATGGAGACTTTAAGGCTGTGGAGGCCACTGGATCTGGCAGCACACGCCTGCTCTGATGCAAACTTTACAGCGGGCACACATTGTGATCCCACACTATCCTCCTCCTCACGCTGGAGAGTCAGGTTTGACCTTTTCCAGATACTCTGAATGCAAAACATTATATTGTTGAAAAGAAACATCTGGAAATGGATGTCTGACTGCAATATTTGCTTATCATAACAAAAGTCTGTACATTGACCGTGCAGGCAGAGCACTTCGTGCAGCTCTAGTGCTGGCAGCTTCAGCGATCCTACTGCAGGGGAGACATGAATCAGCAAGTGCACGCTCAGGCTATGAAATTTCTTCCTCAATAGGGAATCTCAGCTTCTGGGTGGTCTCCTCCACCTTATAGTGTGAGCTGCAGGAAGCTAACCTGAAGAAATAAAGAGGCTGTGACTTGGCTGGGAAACAGACCATTAGAGGAAAGGATGGCAGGTTTTGGCTCGACACCTTCTGTGAAAAAAAGCAGAGAAATAATAGGAAGGGGCTTATGGGAAGAAAAAAGCAAATTCACATGCTCTGAGTCTATGGCACTGAGTACAACTGCACAACCAACAGAAGTCTCCAGATATAACAAAACATCATCTTTGCTAAATGTGCATTTTCCTGTACAGGCAATTTCTGCTGCTCAGCTGAACATGGCATTGCACTTTCTGTATTTGCGGTGCTTTGAAGGTAACCCTGGGACCAGACCTGGAGGGAGAGCATCCCAACGATGATTAACAGTGCAAAGTTTTGCCAGGGTTCAAATGCCAGAACACAGCCAGCGCGGTAGAGGCCACCCTACCAGCCCTGCAACTCTGTCAAAGCAGCCTAGAAATCAAACAAGCTCGCCGTAAACCTCAGGGGATAGGAGAGCTAAGCTCCCAGAGAGGCAAAGATAACCTTTTATGTGAATTATCCACGTAAAGAAGGGGAGCAGCAGCAGATGCATACAAATGGAAAAATGCTACAAGGAGCACAGAAAATCCTTGCTGTGTTTTCTGGGCCCTCATGCTCTGCAGGCAGAAAGGACAACTGGAGACCTAGCTATTTGTTACCTGTCTTTACGCTGGGTGCAACAGAACCACTCTTGTCTGGCCCAAGGTTAAGCAGGCGATACAGATCAGAGCTGGGCATGCAGACTTCCTCCAGAGTCTGAACACTCTCTGGTTCTCTGGAACATCAGATTTTTGCTCTGCAACTCGGTTACACTTATTGCCATCTGCTGGCAAAACCCAGACAAGGCACAGGAGGAATCCATCCCTGCCAGCGAGGGCAGGTGCCTGCAGCAGAGCTGTGAGCTGCACCCTGGGAACAGACTTTGAAAGAGATGTCTGCAAATGGACAGTAGCATGCATAAAAATAACATAAAAAATGGCAGCTTCCATATTAATGGCTGCAGCAGGCTTTGCCTGTAGCAATTATGAAGGGAAAGGTTATAATTAGACTTGCGCACACACGGCTTTGTGTGGTGTGATGTGCCAAAACATGCACCTGCTGAGGCTTCTTCCTTCTTCAGTGTAAGAGGTCCCAAGCGTCCCTAAATTGCAGTCCCTTGCAATTTAGACCATACTTCCACCAAAGCTCACAACTGGTGCTCCAGGAAAAACCAGGAATAAAAATATTCCTAACTCAAGGTATCCTATTGAAGGTTTCTTGCATCACTATAGATCGGCTTGGTATTATTCAGGGATGCGCTGAGAGAGATTTATGAAACATTTCAAAAATAATGGGCAGCAGAATGCAAAGGCAGCTTAATCTTGCTGCTTAATCAGGAAAGAACCAGCAAATCAGCTCATCATCTGGCCAGTGTCAAAAAAAAAAAAAGTGTGTTTAACTGAAGACAAGACTGGAAGAAGCGTTTGACTGTCCAGGTTATTTATAAAGCTGTAGCCAAGCAAAATTAAATAAACAAACAGATGAAATATTGCAAGCTGCCCTTCACATGAGACAGGACGTAAATCAGTGGGAACCTTTTCAGACATTATGTTTCCCCATCAGATGGTAACCAGCTATTGCCCCAAAGACACTTGGGCACAAATACACTCAGACAGCATGAATGAATTCAAATTTAAATGCTTTTGAAATTACATTGTCAGAATTAGCAGTGATACAGCAGATGCCTCAGCCCTAATTGCTCTCTTGGTTATTCTCTACATCAAGATTTACAGATTCCCAGCAAAGCACCTCCATCCAGACACCGGCACTGTGCTAGGCTCGAAGGGGGAATGCAGGGGAAAGCACTGACGGATGGCAGCTGTTTCATGACAAGCACACCTTTGAGATGACAGCGCTTGCAAGCAGGATCAGAAGCCTAAAGCAAAGGGCAACAGCCGAGATCAAGCCACTTCTAGAGCTCTGTGCCAGGACTGCCTGTGCGACTGTGTGGCATCTCCCAGAAAAAAGAACCTGGATCTGTTCTGTCCTTATACAGGCAATCACCCAGGAAAGGCCATCACAGTTGCTCTGTCTTCAACACTACTGCCTGCACCCCCGGGCCACCAGGACTTCGGGGTCCCCTCAACTGCTTGTGTGTCTTCTGGGAAACAGAGTGGCTCTGGCATTCTTTCCCACAAATGCATGGAAAATGTGGTTTTCCTTTGAGGTGCACAGGGAGAACTTCACAAGGCAGAAGAGCATGGTCAGCACGTGCTAATCCCCAGCTTGAGCTGCAAAGAGTGCAAGCAGCAGCTCACCTAGCTGCAAAGACCTCTCCCACCTACGCTCTAAAGCATCTCCCTGTCCATGCCACGATGTCCACATGGAAACACAGGCCTGGTGTGGGACACATTTGTTTAACAGCCCAAGCTAACGGGGCTGGTCTACATCACGGTGTAAGCAGGGGCTGTACATGGTCTCTGTCTCAAGCACAGCAATATAAAAAACCCCAGGGTTTTCCCCACAGATAACGTAGGCGCTTGCTGGACAACTGAACTCCAGCTCACCCAATGGAGGTTGCAGCATCCCTCCATTCTTCTCACAGTTTCCTATGGGCTGGATTTCAGCAGAGTCCACCAGCCGCCAGAAGTCATTCTTGTTATCACTGCCATCGAGGCGCAGGCGGAGGCGTGCGCCTGTCAGGCCCACCACCGTGGCAATGCAAGTGGAGGTTGTGTTCCTGGGGTCCTGGGCTTCTAGTTTCATACTGATCTTGAATTCGTTTGCAGGTGGAGTGTATGACTGTGAAGAAAAGAACAGGGACCCAGTTAGAGACCAGATTTCCAATATATGCACCACCTCAGCCATAAAGCTTAAGCCCTTAGAGCATCAGAACTGATTCTACCGAAGACTGACAGCATCCTCCAAGCACAGCATGGGAGCAGACACCACACAGCAGCAAAGAAAGTTCAGTGAGACCTTGCAGATCTGTGACCCAGACCACCATCTTTCAGTACTGCATCATCTAGACAATGAGACCTACCCTTTTCTCCTAGCTCTCTTCTCAAGAGAATCACCCACCCAACCCAAGGCCAAAAAGATATTCCTCTGTGCTGCTGCCCCTCTGTCTGAGCCCAGGGGTGCCACGTCAGTTCACTCCTGTATCCTCTCTACTCAACACTATCACCTCTGTGCTCAAGCACCCAATGCCCGGGGGGGTGTTATTCAACTCACAAAGCTCTGGTGAAGTCTAACAAAGATCTCCTTGCAGGGAAGGATCCACCAAAACCTGGATCACAGCCCACTCAGAACATTTTTCTCCAAGACTCTGTGCTCAGCAGAGAGATAAAAAAAAACATTCTCGTGTTCCCATCCATGCACATCTGAAAGTTCTGCACTACTCTAACATTTGTAGCGCCTGAACGTATCTTTTTTTATCTGCTTCAGCAAAATTAGACTTCTGTTAAGTCTCTGATATCCTTAAGCATCTTCCTTGCCAGAAAAGGGGCCTATCCCAAACACAGAACCCCTGGATCACCAAGGGACCATCACCCTTGGCCTTCCTTGTTTTCATTCGCCTTCTTACCTGCTTGAAGCAATGGGCAGGAGCTGGGATGGCACATGTCTCTTTCAAGTATTTCTCCCACGTGAAGTGACCTGAGAAAAGGATTCAAATAGGAGCTGATAAGTAAAAATCTCAGAAAAAGAGATGGCTGGACTCCTAATGTCGGCAGTTCTTCACTTCTCACAGAGGAGGTGCTCATAGGCAACATGTTTTCATCAAGATCCTCTGATGCTTGTGACCACAGAAGATTTACAACTGCAGCTGACAGGCAGAACAAAGCATGGTGCTGCCTACAGCATCTTACTGCCTCCACACTGTTGAGGAGGGTCTGCAAAAAGTAAGGATAACAACCTACAACTTCATATAAAATACCCAGCCCAGATGGGAATCTGTGAAGTCTTCCAGACAACTGCCCCTTCAGAATTATTATTCGTTAAACACGTTGCTCAGTCTGGGGATTAAGAACAGTCGCTGCGGGCCAAGGGCAGCCCCTATCAACAGGAAACTGTGCGGTGCTGACTTTACGGTTCCCCTGGTCCAGCACGCGTGCAGCCCGCTCCAGGAGCCAGCAGCTTGGAGCAGGTATCAGCCCATCCCCAGCAATTAGTGGACAGGGCAGCAATTAATTTCCTGAAGCAGAGATGGAGTCCATTGCTTGGGCAGGATGGAAGCAGGGCTCCTCCAAACAGGGATTTACTGAACACCAAAGCCTCTTCACCGAGTGCTACTGCCGGGGGAAGTACATTTTATTCTTGCCCGCACCTTTCCCACGTACAGCAGGGAGGGTAAAAGCAATATGCCGTCCAGGGAAACCTGTTATTAAATGAGGAATTAAAAGCTCTCGTGATCCGAGCAAATCATGACTTCTGCCATTTAAACTGAGCAGCTGGGAAAGGATCCTTCCAGCATGACATTACTTGTATTCATCCGAATGGCTCCCAGGAGACTGCTGTTTTCAAGTCATTTCAAGAGCATTGGTGGCAGCACAATTAAAGAGTCTGCTACCGCTTCCCCTATTCATGTCAAGTTTTTAATCAGTCTATTTTCAAAACAAAAGCTACATTAAGAGCCATTTTAGCGACTGCAGCACACACCACACCTCTAAAAATTCAGGCATTAAGGTCAGCACACGTTACTTTAGTTCTGCCTCACGTGCACAGAGAAGCCTTAAGGGCTCAATAACCCACTAGCTTCAAATAAATAAAAGAAACGTTGCTTTCTTGCCACCTCCCATGCAGATAACTAGCACACTGTTAAATATAGTGGAAATTAACAGAAAAAAAAAAAATAGTTTTGCTGCTACACTGGCTGAATATATTTCTGTTTACAGACTGACAGCAGCTCTCCATTTCTCGGAGTACGCATTTCCATCCATTGGTATGCAATTTTTTTTTTTCCAGCCAACAGCATCACACCAGAATGAATGAAGAAATTCAGTGATCCACTGCAATGATGCTCTCACAAAACCAAAATTCTTTTTCTTTAATCGAAGACACGATTTTACACTCAGTTACGTCAATGAAACTCTTTGTGTGAATAACATGTAATAAGTACCCAGCCAAAGCACACCCAGGCAGGCTTGGCATGGAAACGCCTTGCTGCATCCCAGCCCTTAACTCTGGTTGCTGATCTGGCTCATCTCAGACTGGGGTGGCCCTTCGGAGGACCCTGGCCATGGAGCACAGCGAAGGCCCACAGTGACAGCACCAGGGCCAGGAGTGCAAGCCTGAGCCCCAGGGCTTGAGCAAATATCCTGAAAAGGATCAGCTGCGCTTGACAATTTTATTTAAAAAAAAAAAAGAAACCTCCCCTCAGCTGGTTTCAATCCCTCGCTATTAAAAGTAGTCATGGTTTTAATCCTTCCACTTTTCACTCGCTCTGAACCAAGCGAGGCCGTTCTGCTCCCTGCAGCAGCTCACGCCACAGCCGAGAACGCCGCCGCGCAATCCCAGCAGGAGCAGTAAATTTCTGAGACAGCTGCGTGCCTCTAAAAATAGTCTTTGGACATGGAACTTATTTGAGATTAATTCTAGAGCCTGTTGGGACCCAAACACCATATGAAGACACACACACAACACTAGAGATGCAGCTACTTACGACTCACGGTTCTGGTGACTTATTTTGCAAAGAAAAGCAGGAGCAGCAGAAAGACTTCTCTAAACTCTAAGAAAAGACAGAGCCGACCGAGCAGAGTTAAGCCTTCCTTCCTCCTCTGTTCACTATTTGCCATTTCTTTACATAAAGGTGGCACGACAAGGGCAATTAAAGACTGCACTTCTCTTTCAGGATTACTCTCAAACCAGGACAGAAACCGCGTACTGAAATTGGAGGCTGCCACCGTTGCCTTAGCGCGAGAGGAAGCCCTGCACAGAATGTAGGGAATGGTTTTAAATTAATTCAGTAGTAGTATTTAGCTCACGATACAATTCTTTTCAAGCAGGAATTTCAAAGTACACTTCAAGTTAACCAAGTATGATCAGCTTCAACCTAAAAAGTGCAGGAAAAATTAGAAGAAAATGGCATAACACAAAAGTTGGGGGGTTGTTTTTTGGTTTTTTTTGTTTGTTTGTTTGTTTTTTGGGGTTTTTTTTGTTGTTTTGGTTTTTTTTTTTTTTACAACCAAGGGAGAGCTGCCAATAAAAAAGAAAAAAGCAGGAGGTAGGAGGTACTTAAGGCTTTTTTAACTGGGGAGCAGACAACAAGCCCCAAGCTCTGTACTTGAGAAGGAGCGTGTAAGGTTGAAGATGGGTACATCACACTTGGCCCTCTCAACCTTAGCTCCCCTGGGCAGCACCCAAATCCTGCTCGCCACAGCAATCCCCACTCCCTTCCATCACGCAGCTTCAAAACAGATCTGCTCTGGACCCCCGCGCCCGCCACGCTGTCGGCCAGGATGCCAAAACAATGCAGTTTTACAGGCTCACTGTGCACTGATGTTATATGGCCAGAGGGAAACATTATGAATATCTTGCTTGTTTTCTTGTTAGCACTGACCAACTATCTTTTATTTTGTATTCTCTCAATATTCATATTAATAAATTGGATGCCTTACTGTAGAGGGGCAGGATGTTTCAGTCTGCAAAATGCTTGTTTCTTATCTGGCCTGGGCAGGTAACACTGGAGAATTTCTGAGTGTTGGTCAAAAACCTCTAAGGGCTTTTCTCCAGTTCCCAGTGAATCACTTTGCTTCATAAAACCCAGGACTTCAGCTGGTCCTAAGTGCCCCTTTTTTTACTGACAGAGCAGGAGCTTCCTAGGACAGAGCTGACTGTAGGGACCGAAATCCTCTCTGACCTGAAAAGCAAAGGGGAACATTCACTCTGCTGCTGCCCCCAGCTTCCAGTACAGCATGCCAGCCCTAAAATCACCCTCTATTTTGCCTGGTCTCTGCCTTTTCTTTCATCCCCCCTCCCTGGCAGAGCACACCACACTCCCATAGACTGGAAGGATCATCGTTTGAACGGACTGTGTTCCTCCTTATAACATACATCAGATCTTCTCTACAAGAAGAAACGAGAGAAGGACACTTAATGAGAAACACCACGTTTTTGTAATTACATCTGTGAGCTAAACAAAAGCCAAGGATTATAAAAGTATACGACTCCCTGTAACTGAGCTGTGAAAATGCCTACTAAGGGTGACTGTCGATCACTTTTGCTTGCCTTTGGAAAGTTCCTTATCATGCGCTTGTGCCAAAGGCAGATATTACTTGCAGGCAGAGTGTCACATTTGGGCTCTGATGTCTTGACCTTTGAAAATATTTACTACAAACAAAACACTCCACACGCCCAAGGGGTCAAACTACAGCAGTTGTGAACAATGCAACTCTGCACCCTTGTGTTTGGATTCTCATCATGTTGCATTTAATGCTGATCTTTTGTCCAGAGTTTAAATGCAAACGGAGTTTCTGTTGGTATCTTTAACTGAAGTCTGGTTTGGGCTCCATTAGCATTTCAGCTCCCAAGGGGTCATCAATCCAACTGAAACGATACATGTGCATTTCAGGTCACATCTGCGAAGGAGAACGTGCCCTACTCAGATCAAGGCATCCCATTAAAGTCTGCAGCCCATATGTGTGTCTGCTAATGAGCGTCAAGGCAGCACATGAAAGCAGCACGGCTTGAGCCAACTCTGTATGAAAATTAGCAGAGTATCGTCTCCGCTTGCAGATCCAAAGGCAACAGCGGCCTTCCCCGACGTCTGGGCGCAGCCTCCCAAGGGGTCAGCTTTCCCACCGTGACGGCAGAGCTCCTGCACGTCTTACCCATTATAACTTCCAGGCACTTTGCTAAGCCATCAGTCCGGCTGCACCTTCTCCACTGGTAGCGGCTACAACTGATGACATGATCCCACTTGCTCACTGTCTTCTCAGAAGAAATGCGAGAATGCGCGAGCCAAAACTAATAGGTTTCAAACACCACAATATCGTCTGCTTTGCTTCTTCTCAGAGGTGTCCCAATTCAGTATTAGCTTTGAGCAGAAATCCTTTCAGCGTGGACTTTCAGAAAGCTGCCGCAGTTTCCCTCCCCTTGCTGTGTACCCCAGCTTTGGACAGTGATCCCTTCAGGCAGGGAGGTGATCCCCGATCCCCGCTGCTACACCGTGCACTTCCCGAGCAGACACGCGCACATCAGTGCGTCTGCAGCATTTCCTCCCTAGGAAAGCCCTGGGATGCAGTGAGGTGTGGAGGTTGGTGTGCTGAGTTACCACGAGCACCGATGGGAAAGCACGCCTCTGAATTTCACAAAAAGCTTTATTTCAGGTCAGCATTACCACCAAACAACAGCCAGTCCTCTGACATCTTGGAGGTGCTAATAAGCTTCCTCCCTTTGGAGGAGGGTCCTTCCCAAACTGTGACCCACAGTACTTCAGTATAGGGGTAGACAAGGACAGATGAGATGTCCCAAGAGAGAACAGCGAGGGCTGATGGTGGCCACAGTCCAATGTGCCCAAGACCCTGAAGTCTCGCCTTGGGGCCCTGGATAACCAAGCCCCTGAAGCACAGCAGCCAGTTCAGCTCTCCCAGGGGTTTTAAGAAACACAGGTGAGCCTTCCACAAAGGCAAACACGTGTTTCCTGTCAGAAATGGCTTAATGAGGCAATCATTTAATTTGTCACTCTGTACTTGGTGGGAAGTACAGACATCACCTTAATATAGGGACACGGGGAATCTAAGGACATAAGGACATCATTATTCTCTGTAAGTAAAATACAGGCCCTAAAATCTTTTACTAAATAATACAAGCCTTACATAAACTTCCTAAAGTTGGAAGTCACCTGCATATTCCCCCGAGAGAGAGGAGGAGCTGCCAGTTTTATGAACTCGACCTGCAGGCACTCTGCACAGGGCCACAGCCGCCCTGCCCAAGCACAGGACACCCCCTCCCCAAAGGGAGCGAGAAGCGACCGACTCCTGCGCCGCTCCAGCCAGCCCTCACCCTGCGCTCCGCCAAGCTCGCCGGCATCACCTCTGCTGGCGTAAGGGCCAAAGTCCTGCCACTGGGGAAGAGGGAGTGCAGGTCACACCATGGCTCTCCTACAGCAACGAGGACTGGGCTAGCCACTGCTGCGACCATGGAAGAGGATCTCATGGAGGAGTAAGAGGCTCCTTGTGCCCAGGACGCAGGTGAAAACGTGGGCAGAGTCACTCCTCGGCACTCACGGCTGGGCAGTAAGAAACAGATCTGCTCGATCCTGCCTGATTTAAAAATGAGCCGGCTCATCTGTGGGCTTACCCTGGTGTCTTCTCAGCCATTTTTGACTGTGGTCAGAATTAAACAGATGAGGACTGTCCAAAAGCAGTTTTTATCTGTAAACTAACTTGGCATGCTGCAGTTTCCCACATCCAAGCAACTCAAAAAGCTTTTATAGAAAATAAAACAACAAACAAACCACAAGTTGGAAAAGGGAGCAGGGAGCTCTCTTACCTTGGTACTGCGAGGGAGACTCTGATGGGCGGCTGTACTTGTGCTTTTTACCATCTTTCCAGTCTATGGCTGAGACAAGAAATAAAGGATTTGTGTCAGTGAAGGAAGCCAGCTAGCGCACTCTTCAACATTATCTGCTCACGTCACCTGCTTTACAGACGCCTCTGAGGAGAGGAGTGCCCTTGCTGTCATGACCCCAGGTAACACGGATGATTTGCTTAAACCTATGGGACGTGCTTCCTTCCTCCACACAGCTCATGAGAAGACCTGACACGAGGTATCTGCATCTTGGTCTCTGCCCAGTCCCTCACCAGCGAGTGTTCTCCCACAATGGCAAGCAATAATGTAAAAAGCAGCGAACTGCTAGAGCTTTGTCATTTTAATCACGTGAAGAGGTGACAAGGCTTGAGAGGAGCAAATGCAAAAGCCAGTAAAAGCAGCTCACATGGATCTTGTACACCGAGAAGTGGAGCCTGAATCGCTCCTTTTTTATCAGCTCCAGGTTACTGCAGCTGGTCTTGCTCACACAACAGCCTCAACGCTCCCCAGTGACGGGGAGAGGACTTCTTCCAAAGTCTGCACAACTGCCCTTTGCATGCACAGCACCAGGTTACCACGCATGTCCTGGGCAACTCATAGGAGAGCACCGCAAAATGGCACCAGCTCTGAAGAACATCTCATCTGAGTGACAGCTTTGGGCCTCCAAGTTGAAAAAAAAAATAAAAATAAAGTTCCCAAGACAGCTCTGGAAGGCGATAGAGCAAAGAGCGGGGTCGCCCATCCCTACCTCTAGCCACCTCCAGCCCAACGGAGGGATGCCAGAGCAGTGTGCTGCAGCAGAGCTCGCCCTGAGCTCGCTCCTCCACCCACTGCTGCCTGACCAACGCACCCCTGGGAGTGCTGGGCAGCGCAGCTCATGTATTTTACAAAGCATTTTTAGGGCTATTATAAACAAGAGTTTGGTAGTGCTCTACAAAACGTGCCTTGCTCCCAGAAGAACCAGTTCCTTGCAGAAGGAACAAAAAAGAAAACAGGAAAAGTTTTGAAATCTCCTGACAAGTAGCTGAAGGAGGCAGGCCATGAGCTAGTGCTAAGAGTGGCCTGGTGGCTCCTAAGATGTCTGAAATTGCTTTTGGACCATTATTTTTGCGATCTTCTCTTCCTGACATGTTCTCTTCCATACAGTGGACAGGAAGACTGCATGTAGGTTTTATCCCTTAAATGAACACAAGAGACCCACAGAGTGTGGCCACAGCATCACTAGACGTGGACCAGACAAAGAGCCTCCACAGAGAGTCAAACACAAATGAAAAAGCTGGAAGGATACCCTTCCTATAAATGTATTCCCACAAGAACAGTATTCTGCTGTCTCCTAAGAAAGGAAGAATAAAGGACACAAAGTATTTAAGTCAGAAGCAGAAAAGCCCCCCAGGATGGGTAAGACTCCGCTCAGCGTTGCAGGATAGCTCTCTAATAGCATCCGTGCACGCAAAAGTAGCCTCTTGCCACACTCTGCAGGTGAAGTTACATTTTATTGTTAACCTTTAACATGCAAAAATCCTCATTAAGCAAGCTGCGAAAGCAGCAGAGAGGGAAAGAAACACAAGAATTTCTGCAGGCAAAAAAAGAAAAAGGAAAAGTTCAATGCATTATTAAAAAAGCAGGTAAGTAGGACAGAAGCCCACGTGTGCACAATGCAGGTGTTGCTTCTGCAACCTATGGCACGGCATTTGCAGCACAGGTCACACAGCCACGCTGGCTGGAGGTGCCCTGCTCCGTGAGGACAAGCTGTGTAAGAAGCGAAATTCAGCCAGCCTGGTCCGTGGCCACGCTGCTGACTAATCAACCTGCCTCTTTTATTACCAAGCCCTCCAGCTGCCTCGCAGCAGGCTCTCCCCATTCCCTGCTTTCCTTCATTTATTTTCACTTCATTAAAGGACAAGCAGCATTAGGAAGAGGATAATGCTTCTGTAAGATGAACCACCAGAGAAGCAAAGGAGACATTTAAAAAAAATAAAGGGAGGAGAGAAATTGAGCATAGAAATCTCCTGCAATAAACCTTGTGAGCGCGTAGCAGATGTGAACAAAGAACTGCAGAGGATGCTCCATCCTCTACGCTTCTCCCTTCCCCCATCCTCTGAAGCGCGTGTGATGAGATCACTCCAGTCGAACGCACATGCATGGCACAACACTAAAGGAAATCAATATTTTTGTTAAGCACAAGAAGTCCGAGCAGCTCAGCCGCGGACAGCCTGCTTGACTTCACCCTTTTTGTTGGGGCAGGCAGGACACAGGCAGCATGCGTGCAGTTGGCCTGAGCATGGCGGCTGCTACTGCATGTAGCGGGACAAGAGACTCCGGCGGCGAGAGGTAAGCGTCCGTAACAGATTTCATCTCCACAAGGTAGGCTGGTCTTTGGTTTCACGCCTCATTAGAAGGGGGAAGCTTGTGCCAGCGGAGAAGCAGTTTGCCTCACGCTGGGAGCACTAGCAGATGGTGCGTGCCGCAGGCTCCCCAGAGCACCCTCGCCGCCTGACACTGTGCCCCACGAGCTGCAGGGGTGCACCCAGCGAGGGACTCTTCCTCTGCCTGTCCTGGGTGTGCACCGATGAAGCCCTCTCTGCGCACTGCTGGAGAACCGAATGACTCCGTTTTGGGCGTGCAACCAGCGCGTCCCCCACACTCTCACGCCATCGCCAGCCTCCCAGTGCGCTGCGCTCGGTCCTTCAGTCCGCACCAGATCGCTGCCGGGCCTTTGGCTCTGCCAAGCATCACTGCTCACCTTTCTGAGGGCCTGGTTTCCGCATTATATCACCCGCTGCTGTCCTTATCCTGGGACTGGCTTGCTTTTAGATAACTGAAGATGTCTAGGACAAAAGAAATAAATATGAGAAAATTCTCCCATTCTGGAGCACAAAGTCATCTGCAACATTAACTAATCACACAGCAGGGAGAAAATAGATGCTCTTTCACCCTGGGTTGCGCAGAACATCTCCTACTGAACACAGACAATTCATTTCAGCCCCCCTGAAACTATAAGTCTTTCTCCAATATGTGGACAACTTCAGCGGGAGGGGCATAAATAAGCAAGAGGAGCATATGCCAGCCTCTGTGCTAACTCTACAGCAGGTCCCGAGCGTGTGCCTGGAAGGGGGGGCTGCTCTTGCTCACTAACAAAGGGAGGCAGAGCTGAAATTTATGAAAGAAAACACATGGAAACATAACATTAACTCTGGCAAAGCAGCACCGCAATCCCCAGCTCGCCACTTGCAATTCAAATTGCTCGCAGCAGATCTGGGTAATAAGGATGAGAAATTGGACAATGACCCAGGAAATATTTTTGCTATTAGTCCTGCAACAAATGTCCAAGTTGCGCTGCATTTTTTTCCTGGTTGGAGAAAAACTGGCTGGACTGTCCTCGAGAAGAAAAAGCATTTGCATTCTTGTTATAAGCAAACGTTACCAAAAATCAGAGCTCTTGGGAGATGCGTGCTAGACACATACACGGAGACCAGCGCTCCTGCCCAGCCGGTCTCACAGGGCAGTGCCTCCTGTACGCACTGAGCCTTGCCAAGCCCTGACAGAAAATATATAAATGAATGGCTGAGCTGCAAACAAGCCCTTAGGAAAGCTAGTAAAAGCATGTTTTGACACTACACTAACTAATGAAAGATTAATTGTGTCAATATAACCCCATTTTGTTCACAGTGGGGCAGTCAGGCTGGAGGACGTAAGAGGAAGCCGTCCCAGGACGCAATGCTGAGTTTCTGCTTAAAGGGTTATTTACAGATCCAACTTGGCGAGAAGTTTTGATTTTGAAAACCAAGCTTTTTCCAAACCTAAGAGAAACAAAGAGTTTAATTTTCTATAAAAGCACTACAAACTACACAGTAGCCTCTTATTGCCTCTGTCATAAATAGCCTGTGTGTTTGTGCATACTTGCGAAAGGAGTAAAGTTTCTTTTCCTTTCAATAGCAGAAGGTAATTCACATGCGAAAGCTTATTTACAACTTTTAATGCTTCTTTTCATAATTTTCTTCAGTCATTTTTATTAAAAGCTAGCAGTCATGGTAGGAAAAGTCCCCCAGCCATAAAACCCAGGGTGAAAGGTGCTATATAAAGGCATGAGACAAGCATTCACCATCTCTGGCTCCGCACCTCTGCTGTCTGCTCGTCTCCCCCGGATGCGGGGGATTCTGAAGTACCTAAACTCTAATCATAAATCTCACGCGTTTGGCATGGGACGGGAGCTCCTGTGCCACTCAGACGGCTTTTGAAAAGCTGCTACAGCCTGAGCACTTCAGAGCCCTACCCGGCAGGGCTGTGTAACCCTTCCCTGCAGAAGTATTTAGAGGAAGAATTCGTGACTATGTAGGAGACGCTCAGATGTGATTTGTGGAAGGCTGCGGCTTGGGAGGAGAGGTGAAACTACTGCACCCTCCGTCCTCATGCAGACGGGAACGGGAGTAACCCTAACTTGCAAAGCACACAGGTGACTGCTGGTGTCCCTCAGCCAGCACTGTAGGAGGCTCCCAGCAAGATCTCGTGTCATCAGAGAGAGTGAGACATTGTAAATATTGCTCCTATTAAAAAAAA
This sequence comes from Aramus guarauna, assembly GCA_013400195.1. Lineage (NCBI taxonomy): Eukaryota > Metazoa > Chordata > Aves > Gruiformes > Aramidae > Aramus > Aramus guarauna. Next base: position 132,384 of record VXBL01005387.1, on the reverse strand, counting down.
GGTGACTCTTCCCAAAAGAGGATGACTTAGGCTGCACGGGGACTCCCACTCTGCTGAGACCCACGTGGGTGTGAGCCTGGGGACAGCTCAGTCCAAAACATGCTTCCAAGAAACTGTCTAAATGAGATGGCCCCAGCCTGATTCCTGCCCTCCTTCACAGTCCTCCACTGCAACTCTGCACTATCCAGCTCCCCTGTACGTTCTTGCACCACACGACAGTAACACAATCCTGCATAACTCAAAAATGAAAAAAAAAATTATGCAAATGAATTAGTGTGATTCAGGGCCACGTAATGCCCAGAAAAGAGCCAGAGCCAAACCCCGCAAGGTATGGCTTCAGCCCGCTTGCCCTGGCAGCAGCTAGCCCTGCGCAGCATGGATGTGAGCCCCAGAGCCACCAGCCTCACTACGTCCCAGGGACAGGGACCGGTCACTGCCCTCTCTTCTTTAGCCACAGAGACACAGCCCGTGTACTCCAGCTCCCCTGAAACTGGTGTAAGGTGGGCTTTACCAACATAGGGCTTGGGAACTGGTATTTCCCACTGGCTGTAATTTCATTGTGTAGTTGCCCAGAGAAGCTGCAAAATCTCTGTCCTTGGAGATGCTCCAAGCGTGACCAGCTACCACCCTGACCAGCGTGATCTAACCTTAAAGTTAAGTCTGACTTCAAAGGCAGCCCAGCTCTGCGTGTGGGGATGGACCAGATGACTCCCAAAAGTTCCTTCCCACCTGAAATACCCTATGATTTCATTTCAATGACAACTGATTGGAAGGCAAGCGGAATTGCCCTAAAGGCTTTGGCAAGCCTGAAAAACCCCAGTGAAGAAGAGAGACTTCAGTCTAGAGACAAGAAAGTGAACGGCAGAACAGGCAAGCTAACAGGCACAAATGTGGTACAGATATATGTCATCTTTACACTGTTCAGAGACTGAAGACTAAAAATAATCTTAAAGTAATAAATAGCAGAAGCTTCAGTTTGGCATCCAAGGGGGAAAAATGGTCTATCCACACAGACAGATCTTCCTGAACCACCTCAGACACAAAAATGCTCCCAATGAGAACTTGTTGTCTGAGTCAATGAAATGAAGGAGACAATCTTACTTTTGTATCAAAGCATCCAAGATTTACAGAGACCAGCACATGCTGCAATACTCTCATCTCCAGAACTTGACACTCATACAAAGCTGCATGCCAGAGTTAAAACTCCTCTCTTTTTCAAAAGCTGTATGTCTCATGCTTGTGGATATCAAGATAATCTTGCAAATATGGACCATGCTTTTATGCAGCATTGGTTTCCAGAATTTATACCCTGAAAGGACAGATCAATGTGCAAATTCATTTTAGCAGGATGCTACCTTGAAATCTAAAAGGCCAACTGATTTGCTGCTTTTTGTAGCAGATAAAGTGCCTTTCCCACAGTTTCAAACAACTTCCACTCACCGAGATATCAAAAGTGCCAACAGCTCCACTGAACTGTCATGGGCTCTAGTTCCCCATCATTCCTACAAGACAGCAAAGTCAGTACAAATACTGCGGCATATCAAAACCTGAAAGCATAGAGACAAAATGAAAAAGTTTGCATTTAATTGCAGAAAGGCTAGGTTACCAGCTGCATTATTCATGTTCATATTTAATTCATTTAAAACATCCAAATTTAAATTTAAAGACAGCTGCAACAAACATTCCCACTTGCCATAGTAAAGCAGTGCAGAACTTGACACAATTTAAGTTCAGCTTGCAATGAGTACACGGGACCACAGCTGTTAAACACCTTTGATATGAGTAAGATCACATCAACCGAGTTGATATAAACTAGTTCAGCTTTTGTAAAATGAAACTATCACACAAAGGATTTAAAAGACTAGACCTGATTAGTAATAAAAAGGAGACCACAGGAGAGGCATATAAAATAATGAATACCACCAAGGGATTGAACTAAGGACTCCAAATTATCCCTTCCACAGTGCAGCAGGGCAAACTTGTAATACTAAAAAAAAAAGTATATAGCAGGGAGAAGAAAATTTTGTTTATTGGAAACTAACAGACATGCAACTTCCTCATGGAGGATGTTACCAAGACAAGTAACTAAGTAACACTAAAAAAGGACAAAGGCATTCAAAAGCAAAACAGCATTTATAACTGCATCAAAGTATGAAACGCACAGGCCATCGGTACTCACACCTCAAGCAAAAGTCAACTGAAAGGTGGGGTGACCAGCTGAACCCTGCCCACACCATTACCGTGTTACCTGCTGCATTTTGGCAACGAAAAGCCGAGCACTCGCCTTCCCGCCAGGCTGCCAGCACCAGATCGTGGCCAGAGGCAGGACATCAGCTTGAGACGTGGTTTTGTTAGCACCCCAGTGACCCCCTGCATTGGTTTACACTGAGATTTACACCTCGGATATATTTTCCTTTTTCTTGCTCAGAAATAAAGGCAGCACGGAAGCAGCTAGGGCTGGAAGAGCATCCCAGGGCATGCCCGGCTCAGACTGCCACTCTCTGGCAGCCACACCGCACAACCCTCAGCACAAACATCACCTAACTGCATCTTAATCTAATTAAGTTCTCCCCCCCCACTGCTCTTACCAACAGGCTCTTCCAACAGCTCATCCTTACCATCCCTAAGGGCAGAATGATTCAATTTACCTGTGCCAGATTGGAAGGGACCTTCAGGGTTATAGAGTAGCCTGCTCTGCAATATTCCTCCACTACATGTTGCAACTGCAATGTCAGTAAAACAAAAAGTGAGAAAATGTGGGTGGAAGATACTGTCACTGCTATACAGACCTCATAAGATGCATGTAATCTCTTTATCTACAAAGCCTCCGCTCCTTTGGAGTGCATAATTATGAAAAGAGTAAAAGCTGAGGTTCTTAATGTCTCCTCTAGGCTCTTCTTTATTCCACTAAAGGCACCACTCGCATCTGAATTATTTCCTGGGGTTGTTTGGACTTCCTATTATACGAGGAAGATTATGGTGAACCTTGGGATGGAGGCCAAGTCAGTTCACAGCGCTACCACGTTTGATTGAAAGGGTAACTGAAGTTTTGTTGACAGCGTGCCAAGCTTCAAACCTCTTTGGACAATGCAGTTGCCAGCAGGCAAGATGTTTTCAGAAAGAAGAGGAAGAAAACTACCAACAGCGAAGCTGAAAAATGGTTTTATTAGGTCGGATACATACCCCACAGATTAGGATCAAGGGAAAAAAAGAAAACTCTGCATATTGCCAGAAGACTGTGAGAATGACACTTCTTGGAAATCCCATGGGACAGCGACAAGAGAATCCTGAATGTTTCTCATAATGCAAAATACCTGCAGTCATTGATTTTTCCCCCCACAAAAGCATGGCTCTTGAGCACCATGACCAGTGCAGCTAGTACAAATCCCGTCAGTGTAACATCTGCTTCAACCAAGTCTTTCCTCATGGGTATCCTTCCATCAAACACTACAATAATAAAGGGTTACTCCTTAGGAATTCCCTCAGGAATTGTGAGGGCAGCACTGTAAGTTTCTGCCCATCAAGGGTGACGGCGGTGCTGCCACCCAGGTTCCCAGCTGGAGGCTTGGCTGTGCCTCAGCACCATTCTGGAAGCCCATGGCACCGTGGGTTCCACAGGAGCATCTAGTTGCATCCCAACCTGGTCAGAAAACCAGGCACAGATGAGCAGATGCATATAACCACCTCAGCCTGCTCCTTTCCTATCTTTTATTGCCATTGTTAATTTCTATGGTGGAGACAAGCACTTCCAGCCCAGTTGAGAAGTTAGAGGACTGCCAGCATGTGATTTGAAACACTTCTTACCTCTCTTGGTTTTCACGCCAGACTTAGCTCCTCAGATTTCTGCCTGACCTGCAGACAGCCTAACTTTCGCTGGTCTGAAATCATGGTTTTCCCCCTCAAAGCACGCTTTGGTGAGCCAGCCGACTGACCCCTCGTCTGGGTAGAAGGCAATGACCATCAGACAGCTCTCAGCACCACCACCACCATGAACACCAACTTCCTCAGAGACAGCACAACCAACAAGGAAACTAAATGCCAAACAAATGCTTACATGGGACCTGAAGGAAACTCTCAAGAGCAAGTAGCTGCAAATTTTGAAGAGGTGAGTCAGAATTTATCTTGACCAATGGGTTTATTTCCTTCCACCTCCCTGTTATCCTCCTCCCAGACAAGACTGGAGTTTTATTTCCCCTCGTCTGTGCAAAGCTGTATTTTGGCAGCTCCAAACAAAGGCTGATGAAGCTACAGCACCTCTGAAAGCATCTCCCCTCATTAGGTCTCAAGGGTCCTTACATTCATACCAGGAATTTTTTCAAAGAACCACTGTAACAATGAATGTTGGTATTTCCATCTGGAGTACTGATCCCCTTGTGTGATCTGAAGTATCTGATGGCTGCAAACCATTACTCCTCTTTCTACCAGAAGGATTTTGTGTCATTTCCAACATCTCTCCCTCTCTGGAACTAATTTTATCTTCCTACCACGTAAGAAGTGGACTGATAAACTCCAGACTTCACGACTGGCTCTTCAGAAACACATTCTTCTGAAAGATGTTAAGACACTGAGGTGTCTCAAAGATGTGATCACAAGTAACACACTTCCTTAGCCCCTCAGCCAAATCTCAGGGGAGAATATATTTTAAGAGAGACAAAAACATGCAAAAAACTTGGATAGACCATGTCTCTACAATGAAAATATCAACTTCATGACTTCCTTTTGAACACCTTCAGGTTGGAGGGGAGAGAAGATGGGTCAACCTCTGAGCAAACGACAGCTGGATCATCAGACACTGCTGAGTCAAGCTCAAGGGAAAGCCAACGGCTCAGGATGAGGGTGAAAACCAGGGATCATTGGAAGGAATCACTCACCACCACGAGGGAGGCTGCAGGAGTTACCCACCTCTCGCAACTAGTGGAGGAAATGAAATAAAACCTTGCAGGATTCCAATAAAAGTTTCCTTCTCTCAAAAAAAACCCCAAAACCAAAAACAACCCAGTGTGAGCCTTGGTTCAAAATAGAAACATCTTGCTGTGTATCACTGTGAGCAGACCTTGCTCTCCACAAAGATTCAAGAGGCTGCAATAAAAACTACATTTGGCACGCTCCAGGAATGGGATACCCAGGCCGAGAGAAAGACAGAGAGGAAAGGGCTTAAAAAAAAAGCAAGCCAGGTGAGACAGTCTGGCTTGAGTCTGCTAAGAGGAAGCCCCTTAACACGTTCAATCTTCTCAGTAGAGACTTTTGTAGAGAGGAGCTGGCCCGCTCTATGTCTGCCATTTCTGTGGCGATGGGAGTGAGCACTCTGGGCCTTCCAATCCTCTTTGCAAAGATGGGGGTTGACTGCCGTAAGAAATTCACATGTGGAAAAATCACAACTGCTTTTAAGATCAGTGTTGCTTTGCTCCTTAAAAAACCCCACACACAAATAAGAAGAAAGCAGTGCAAAACCTAAGGCACGTTATGCATACATACCTAACCTATGTATGCAGGGCAACATAGAATCATAGACTGGGTTGGGTTGGAGAGGACCAGTTAGTTCCAACACCTGCCATGGGTGGGGATAAACGTCAAGCAGAAGATCCCATGCTGCTCCTCCTCAAGGCAGCGCTGCACTCAAGGCTTCGAGTGAAGACCTGGGCTGCCTTCCATTGCCAAGGAGACAGGGAACGGCCCCCGTGAAGACTGGCTGATGTGGCATAGGCTTAAGCTAATCATACAAAACTAATTCTCCGTCATTACAACTGGGGCTAAGGAAGCTTCGTTATGCTCTGGAATTATTTCAGCAGATTCCCTCATTGCTGGTCACGCTGCTGAACTGACTTAATGTCACCATTGTTCCTTCTCAGGTGAGCAATGCCCGTGTACCACATCTCAGTGTAGATGAGGCCACCAAGACCATGGCTCACCGTAAATGTTCTGAAGGAGCTTTGAGAAAAGCTCTCTGGTGTTAAGCAGAGAGACTTCTGACCCGTACCATCATGTACGTCCAGTGGAGCTCTCCCAGATGCACTGTAACAGAAATCAACACGGACAACTGACTTTTTGAACAGGCAAGATAACTTCTACATGTAGAAAACTGAAGGACTGGTGGACTTACCAAGTGCTGTATAGGAAGAATATGTTAAGGCACCGAATTGAATCCATGTGCCCCAGGCTGATGTTTCTCCCACTGAACCACCTGGGTTATAACTATTCGGTGTCAGCAGGACTCACACAGTCAAAAGTTAAAGTTTTCTTGGGCTTGGGCTACAGTAGTGGAAGCTATCTAGAGTGGCATGCCAGTGCACCCAACACCCAGCCCACAGGGGTCACCTCAAAGTAGAGGAGAAAATTTATCACACATGTGGTGCTCTGCAGTCCTGACCCCAGTGCATTCTGACCATACCCCGACACCCCGAGGGCAGGGAGCCAGGGCCTGTACCAGTTTTGCACATACCTGGATTTTCTTTCAAAGCAATCTCAGGAGCACCGAGAAGTGCAGAGATATGGTGCACCCCAACACACCCCTATGCTGGGTCACACATCCCCCACAGCCCAGGGATGAGCTTGGAGGGAACAGACTGAGAGCAGGGCGCAAGGCAGAGCACCCTGCCCCGTGAGGGTGCACCCACGCTGCAGAGGCTCAATGGGAAGGCCAAACCGATGCGGGCAGTAAAGAAAGTTTTGCAGCAATGTGGCTATTTTAATCTGCACTGAGCCACATGCCATATCCAAAAGCTATTAATGAAAGCAGATGGCTTACAGAAGACCTTGAAATGGGATTCTGCCCATGACAGTTACAAAGTCACCCCATACAAAAGCACACAATAGGATGCTTCAAAGTCTTTAGATAAGAATTTAAACAGGAGTATGTAAAATAAAAAAAAAAACCCAACAGTAAAGAGTGCATGGTTTCCATATCATCACCAGGCTGTCACAGAGGCACAAACTTCTCTCCCAGCTACATGACAGGCTAATACAGCACCCCCCTTGCAGTAAATCATGACTGCTTTTCCAGACAGCAGTTACACACACGACGTATGTTGCCCCAGAAATGTGCCCCAATGTGTAAACTCTTCATAGGTCTCTGTTCAACACCCAGTATATATATTCTACAAAAACCTGTTTAATCATCCTTATACTTATTCTCTGCTGGACTGTATCTTATTAAAAACTAAGCTCTTTATGGGATGGAACATATGGGAAGGCAATATCAGGTTGATAAATATATACATGATTTGTAATAATAATAAATGAAATGAATGTACCTTAGGTCCAGGAAGACAATATATACCCTTGTCCCTAGCAAGAGGAAAGAGGAGGTAATCCAGAAAGAAAGGTCTGACTTCCAGCTGTGTCTTTACTGGAAATGTCGCGACAGATTGTGTAACGATGCTGCAAGCTGGATGTGAGAATTCCTGAAAGAAGATTTTGCATTAACTATTTCTAGTAAGTAAGTTTGATAAAGTTTCAGCATAACATCTTCAGGAGAACATAAGCAGGAAAAGGCAGCTAGAGGGGGAATAAAAAAAGCAAAGAGATGGTAATTAGGAGACACAACAGAAATGTAAATGAGGAAAGCCTTGGAAAGGGAGGGGAAGGAGATGACCCCATCCCTTAAATTACCCTGTATCTTGCAAGCACTCCAGCACAAGGGAGGAGGATGCTCCCCAGGGACAGACACACAGGGCAAGGTGTTTCCACTGAAACAGCAGAGAGGGAGATGAGAGCTCAGGGTGCAGACAAGAGCAAACCAGCCCTGAAGAAAAGGGACAAAATCAGCACTCTCTAATGAGCTAAAATACTAGATACATAGGGGACAACAATGGTTACATACACCTAGAACTGCATTTTTCTGTCTTCTACTTTCCTTCTATAACCAATCCTAACAATTAAATTGAATGTTTAGCAATAAACCTTGGGAAAATACACAGGATGAAAACTTTCATCCTTAAGCCTCACGTGACATCAAAGCAATTGCCAAGCGTGTTACTCAGGTGCTCTCTTCCCTCATCCAGCATCAAGCAATGACCTTCTCTGGAGTTAAGTATTTCTAAACTTCCTGGGGTCCAGCACCAACACAGTCATGTCCTTACCAGCAAGCAGCACTGGGGTGGGGGATAGGGGGGTGCAACTCAAGTCACACTCAGGGTGAATTCTTCATGGATCTGTATACGAAACCCTGCCTGTGACTCAACATCCGTACAGCCAACCTGTCCATTACAACTCTGTCTGCCCTCCCGAACCTGTTTTCTCAGAGAAGACAAGGTAAAATGATCCCTTTAGCATCTATATCCTCAGACTGATAAAACTCAGGGTCTCCCCTGCCAAACAGTATGGCCAGATTCAGAGTCAAATTCTTCCCTCCAACACTCCCAGCAGTTGAGGGTTGTTGTGCAAACGGGGGACAGAAGAGAAAAAGTTCCTGCTGATCCGCCCCAGCCACAAAAGAAATGAAAAAAAATATCCGAACTCTCACAGTATGGAGCGCAGCCACACAAACCTGGATTTACCCCTGCTAGAGCTGAAGAGGAGTCTGCCTCTGCTGCTTGGAGCATGGAGACAGGGGTAATCCAGTCCCTGACAGAGGGAAAGAGTGATGTCCGGGAGGGTGAAGGGAAAGGTTGTGCCGTTACTTCTGCTTCCCAGCCTCCTCCAGCCCAGCAGGGCTGCGCGGGAGACGAGAGCTCACAGAAACTCACTGTGCCCCACGGGGAACGGCGTGCCAGGGCAGGAAGCAAGCATCTTTGTTTTTTCTCGCTCATGTAGAGAGATATTAATTCATCTATTTCTTAGGAAAAGAAAAGGAAATTGCAGCACTGCAACATGTCAAGAGAGACTTGAAGAGCCAGGCTCACTGAGGATGGGTATTAATTACTGCTTTCTATTTTTATCCTGTGTATAACTCCGGTCTTGTCTGTGACTTAAGGAGCTAAAATCCCATGAGTCAAAACTGTAAATCTACTGAAATGGCTGAAATATCCTCTACAGACTGCAAAGTCTGGATACAAAGAAATTCTAACAAGTGCCCATCAAAACTTCTGTAAATTTTAATAAGAAAAGAAAGAGCAATCTAACAGTACACAGAAATGTTATCTCAAGAGAATTACTCCCAGAGAGGAAAAATCACTAGCCAGTTCCTGCAAGAAATCCTGAACAGATTGCTTTTAATTATGTAAAGAAAAGATTGTTAGGCTGCTTTACAGTCCTGAAGGGCCAAGAGTTTGGAAAACTAAAAAATATATTGTGAGGCCCTCCACTGTTGTCTGTACCAGACACTAGGAAATCTATTATTTTGGCAACAACATGTACATACAGTAGACGCCAATATTAAAAAAAAACAAACCAAACAACCATGACCACAAGCAACCAAAAGTCCATCCTGCAGCTATGAAAGTATGTTTAGTGTCTGCCAAAGAGCTAATGAAAAAAACACACTCTTACAGACTGTATCTGCTAGACATTAAACTACCTGCTGGACATTTTGTACAGCTTATAAAGCCATAAAATATCACAGGGCATTTACAGATTTTCCAGCTGAAAACAATATGAAATAACTGAACAGACCCAGAACAGACTGAGTCCTCTGGTCAGGCTCAGTGGATAATGCTGAATATACAACTAGAAATTGTGCCAGCAATGCACAAGACGAGAGCAAAGCTTATGGTGATGGAAGATGAGCCAGGACAGCAAAGCCCTATGTAACGCCCAGGTGGAATCAGTTCCTCCTGCCCTGTCTGGGGCACAGGCAATTCGCTGTCAAACAAGCTGCTACCTCCTGCCATACTGGGGGACATGTGGCATTGTACAGCCACCTAAAAAACCTCCATTTTGGGACTGCGGAAATGACAACATGGACCTCACCTCTAGAGGCCTGACAAGCCAGGAGGACCAGCCGTCTGCCAGGGTTTATTTATTTCCCTTGTGGCAAGAGCCAAGGACTCCAGGCAAACAGCAAGGTGGTGGCCTAGCTGGTTAGAGCTGATACCTATCAGTCACCAATATCTTCTGGCTGATGTCATGTCAACTGTACATAACACCAGGTATTGCGCTACAGAAAAAAAAGCATTTTACTGAGTAATCTGCACACAAGGATAGAAATACCAATAGCACCAAAACCTGAAAGATGTAAGCTTCCATCACCTCGGGAACAATGTGGGGACCATATATTACACTGTTACTGAACTAGTAAGAACTACTACACAGATGTAAATTAACAACAATCCTAACATTTGGTGACTGATAGCACACCACTACTCTAGCAGTGTTTTCAATCTTCCATCCACAGCTGATACTCTAATGGAGACCCCCATCTGAAAACATTTTTTAATGATGCTACACTACTTCAAGAGTTATTTTCTTTAACAGCCTGACTAACAACTCAGGATGTGAGCCGATGATGAGGATGCCTCCACAGTCTTTTTGCAGGCAGGCGCAAACTCACCAGACAACAGAAACTCCAAGCTGGAACTGTGCAATTGCAATGAGAACACGCTGTGCAGCCCAAACGCAGCATCATGCAGCTCCGAGGCTCTCGGTTCACGACTGCCTTGCCCTGGGCTTGCTACTGGCAAGAAGCAGGGAGTATCGCTTTCCACCTGCCAGGCACCTTTCATGAGCCTTGCAGGTCTGGAGAGCACGCACAGGGGCATTTCTCGTCAGACTGTAGCGACACGCAGCCACCAGAAGCATTCAAACAACTGCCTGACAACACGAACGTGCCCTAGGTACACGCGATAGTGAAAAGTTTCACCAAGGACTTCTGCAGAAGCAAAATGGAAATAAAATTATGAGGTTTAATACATAATGACACAAAAAACTACAGTGGCAATGATTTCCAGGAGCTGGGCAGACAGGGGCACCATTAAAGGCATCGTGCACATTCGTTGCTGCAGTCTCTCCTCGCAGGGCTACAGGAACAGTTACGCACTGCCAGTACAAAAATGCAATCCAGGAAAACCCATGAGCTCCGGAGATAACAAGTAGCAGACACTAGTGGCTAGAAAATACAGGAAGGAAGCAGGATAACTGTGTTACAGAAACCTTCATGCAACACAGAAGGTTTCAATATTAGCACTGCTTTACAGCTAGGAGTCCACCCCAAAAAAAAAAAAAGTCACAGCCTATTTCGACTGTAAATCTCTCCCTGAAATGCATCGTAACAATTTTATCAATGACCAAAATGAAGAAATGTTATGATAATGCCTTGAAGTTATTAGGAAGACCCATTGTAGCGTGGAAAGGGAAGGGAAATTAGCTGCAGATCATGAAAATGCACAATTCATAAAATGTTGAACCACAGGCCAAGGAGACAAAACCCCACCCCATGACAGAGAATAATATTCTGCTCCTTCCTGCTCAGCAACAGTTTTATCAGCAGCATCTCTAGATCACGTTTTGCAGTAATGTAACTTTTAATGTCATCCTGTTGATTTTTATAAAATTTATTACTAACCAAAAACTCTGTGAGATGTGCATTTGGCTACAGAAGTATGAGACAACTGGGAAATTTGTGATATACAATTTTAATAAAACACATGTCACCTCAAGCACCACATTTTCACTGACATCAGCACAGATCAAGGACTGTTAGTTATGACCACTACAACATGAGGAGTGGGGAGCAGGGGTTCCCAGCTGCCACACACGTGTATTAAATACACGAAGTGCCCGAGAGCCTGCAGACACTCTCAGAACACAGAAGGGAAAGGTAGAAAGGAAGATCAAACTACACAAATGATTGCTTCTACGTTTTCTTCTCTTTGGTAGCCTGCCAGGGAGAAGGTGAAATGTCAAAATGACAAGGTTAAAGTACAGCAATACCAACCTGAAATCAAGCAAAGCTCCTTAATCATCCAAATCGTCAGGCACTGGAGTGGATTGCCGAGGAAAGTCTGAATCATCGTCATTGGAAATCTTTAAGAACAGCTGAGACAAACCTCTAGGAAACACTACATTTAGGTAATTCTTCAAGGTCACTTCTAGAAACACCGAAACAACCAAGACCTTTCTTCATAAGCTTATATCTGATCACACAACCGCTGCAGTATTTTGATGGACTGTAGCATCTTTTTTTTAAATTTGCCGGGACATGACAAAAAAAAAAGAAAACAAACAAACTCAGCGTGTAGAGAGTGTCAGCCTCCGGGCTGCTTGACTTATTTTTAGAAAGTGGAATTGGTGCAACTTCCTCCTCGGTCCATATCAGACTTTATCAGCTCTTCTGCCTGCTCACTGCGCCTTCACTTAACGCTCCATGTACATAGAGCAGAAATTTCTCCTACCTTAAACACACCACTTGGGCAGGAAATGCCACACTCCAGCAAAAGAGGGGACCAGGGAGGCGAGGGGCCCTTTGCACCAGCGACAGCAGGGAGGGGAGCGCCTGCCAGAAGATGCCCGAACATGCCGCAGAGCCCACCCAGAACGTTCAGCACAAGCCTGGGGAGCCAACCTCACCCTAACGCAGTCACCTGCACAGACCAGCCAGTTTCAGGGACAGAAAGCAGCACGGTGTGGATGGTGCTTCATGCTGCCGGGAGCCGGAGTCAAGCCCAGGTTCTTGCCTTGGAGGAGTGCTGCTTATCCCTGTCTCCTCACGATGTGTGTGCAGCCCAGCCTGGCTTCCTAAGGGCTCTGCTCGCTGGCTGCCGGCCTGGCCCGCAGGCTGCAGGGGACACGGGGAGGGCAGGCAGCCTCTGGCAGGCAGCCCGGGGGGGGTCTCGATCGCCCGCAGCCAGGAGGTAGCTGAGGGGGAACACAAGCCACCCCTCCCTTTGCTGGAGGCACAGCTGGACGCGCATCTCAGGGTTTCAAACGTGGGCGGAGAGGACTCAGCGTGGTGGGAGGCAGCAGGGGCTTTTACAAAACAGGGAAGGGAAAGAGAGGCCCAGGAGCAGGGGATAAGGTGCAGCCGTCGCTCAAGGGGAGGTCAGGGCGGATAAAAGCTGGTGCAGGGCTCTGGCTCACGGCAGGCATTGTGGCACTGCCTCTTCCAGGCGGGCAGCAGGCAAGGCAACTTCAAACGGTATCCAAAGAGACCGTGGCTCACTCAGTGCAAATCAGCCATGGGCTGAAGTAGCGCTGGGTATTTCACTCTGCCAACGCTAAACTGAAATAAACAGCTCAAGCGTCCTGCAGCTCCCTCCAGACACAAATTCCTTGCTGGAAAGCAACCACTTTTCTAAGCAGGACCTTTCCCCGGAGCCAAAACATCAGCAGTCCTGGGGGAGCTCAGAAGTGTGTGCCTACTGCCCACAAGCCCAAGCAAACCACAGCAGATGTACCTCCAGCAATGTGTGAACCAAACTTGTTCCCTCATCACAATATCCAGGAGAAGGGACCTCACATAGTGTCCAGAGCAATGCTGGAAGGGCCAGGGAGGAGAGGAATTGTGTGTTTCTGAACGGGCAAAGACGGAGCTTCACAAATTTCCACTGGCATCTACTCCTATGGTTTCCGCTGTTAAAAACAAAACGGAGCCACAGGGAGGTTTCTGGACGGTTCATGCTGTGTCAGTCTGGAAAACACACGAGCTAATAGAAGTTGGGTAACTCGGAGCACACTGGCTGGGAGGAGGTACCTCCAAAAAGAGGTAGGCTTCTGACTGGGGCTAATATCATTCGATTTGCAACACGTACAAAAAACTTTCTGAGGAAGGAATGGACACGTATTTGTCCCAGGGAAAAAATCCCCAACAGTCCTGCACTGAACTCTCACATCAGCTCCCTTCTGTAGGTAACGGCCATATCGACTCATCTCTGCTCTCGCTTCCTTATCTCCAATGACCAGCTACCAACCAGACAGTGTAGCTGCAAGGGTGACTTACCGCTGCTGATAAAGTCAGATCTCAGGAAGACAAGTGCTGGTAGACTCCTCTACAGCAGCTTACGAGATCAGTTCATCCATCTGGCCTTTGGACGAGGCTGCCATACAAACAGCGGAGGCAGCAAAATGGACATTCATCTTTTCCTTCAGTTCACAGACAAATACTTGAACTTTTGCTCAGGATGAGTCTGCATAAAACTGTGAGACTATGCACAGCAAGAGCAGAGGCACAGACAGAAACTCTGCTTAAAAGCCTGCTACAGGTGCAGCAACATTTGGTAGGTGTCTGAGCAAACCCTGCAGACTGCAATACTGTATATCGCGGCGCCTAAATCTGCTGGAGGTTGTCTGTCAGAAACGATTGTAAGAGAGCTCAGTATTATACTGTTCTTTTAAGGAAATTTAATGCAGATGGAGATCTCTGGGAATTAAAGCTTTCAGCACCAGCCAGGCTGCAGTGATGCCCCTGTACTGAACTCTCCTGCTTGATGAGAGCTCACGATTGAAGCTACCTCTGAAATTTCCCATTAACAGAGACTGCTATGCAGGACAATCAGCAAAGAGCATGGCTTCACAAACAAGAGGCGGTGATCTCCAGCGCTCAGGTGTCCTTGCCAGATACTGGTTTGGTACCGCCAGCTCAGGCCACTAGACATGGACGAGTTGTTGTTTGCTTCAAGGCCAAGCCCAGCAAGACCTGGTGACACAGATGGAACATCTCACAGGCTTCCCGCTATTTTCACACTTAAATTATCACTTTAAACATTGACCAAGCATTTTATGAAAGCCTCTACTGTTGGATATTTAAGCTTAGTAAAAAAGGAGTTCTTTACAAATATAGGTATACATAAAAAAGCATTTGCCTTTAGGACTAGATCCTGTCATCCTGCAAACAAAGTGGGATGAAACATTGCTCATCTCATGCAGCTTCGACTGCATGTGCTACACCAGGGCATGCTGCTGGGGCAAAGAAAGGGCTCAGAGTTACAGTTCCATTACAGAGTTTAATTGTGGGGATAATTTTTACCGTGGCATGTTTCTGAATTATGTAAAATATAAATATCGGCAGGAGATCAACCACCTTGCAAAAGAAGCTGGGAGCCAGAGCTGCTGCTCTGTCCTCAATGCATCTTGCTTCATTTCTCACGGACCCGCCCTGGCCATGGTGTTAGGAACATTTTCAAACATAAATGGGCGAGTAAACAACTCAAAATCTGCTTGTCTCATCACAAACTGAATTTCAGTTGCAGCCAAGAAAAAGAAAAGGTAAAAAGACAGGGGGCTAGATGCAAACACTATGGCTTTAAGAGACCCAAACATGCCAAGCTTTAACTTACGCCAGCCTTGAGCCCACGCTGTTAGCACACTACTCCAGATTTTGCAAATAGAAGTTCACCGAGCACGCCAAGTCCTTTGCCACAAACGTCTGATCTGCATTCTTTTTCACATAACAGTACTTAGACATACCCAAAATGGGGTCTTTTGGGCCCACTTATTACTACTCCTCCACAGAAGCTCAACTAACACAGTCCTACAAGCCCAGCCTGACCACGGTGCTTTAAGGAAAGCGTGGACCAACAGCAGAGTCCTGAGAAGGGCAGAGATCAGCTGTGTAGACAACAAGCCCATGTGAAAAGAGCTGAGAAACAGAGCTTGTTCAGCTTAGGAAGAGAAAACAGTCTTCAAACACTACAAATTTAGCTGCCAAGATGTAGGGAGTAGAGTGTTTTCCACATGCCCTGGAGATCAGA
Source organism: Aramus guarauna (assembly GCA_013400195.1). NCBI lineage: Eukaryota > Metazoa > Chordata > Aves > Gruiformes > Aramidae > Aramus > Aramus guarauna. The sequence continues at coordinate 116,824 of VXBL01005387.1, read as the reverse complement.
CAACAAAGAACAGGTTTAAAATGCAAGACAAAGATTTAGATTAAACACCAGGAAAATCTCTCTAATGGTGAGGATGCCTGAGCGTCGGCATACATCATCTGTACAGGATGTAAAAGTGCCAGCAGGAAGAGCCTTAAAAGAAGCAACATTGCTCAGGAAGGGTTTAGATGGGTACCTGACCTTACCTTGGGGTTGGGAAACAAGGAGGACATCTCTACACAACACTGTGTCTGAGGCTATGAAACAAAGTTTCAGAGATTCTTTTAAATTAGATATAGCACAAGGATGCAAGCCCCAGACCACTCACGTCCTGGTCTAAAACACAGCTGCTTGATGAATAACATCATCATTTTAGACGCTAACAGCATCTGCCATTTAAAAACACCAAACTGTGCTGCAAAATTCATCCAGTTTCCAGAGAAGTAACTCAAGAGTTAAACATTATTAAAATTTTAGATGCAGGAAAACCAGAGGGCACAGGCTCAAAACTTGAAGGGGATGCCACTCGCATTCCTGTTGTAAACTCTGCATTTGCTTTCTTTCAATTAGCAGATTTATTTAATGCCAAATACTTCACTAAAAAGCAGACTATCAACATGCAGATTTATCATTTCCTAAGATGTAAATACCAAAATAGGAGGACCGAGGGTCAGTGTATCTCTCTCAAATAAAAAGCACTTTAACCTTCAATAAAATAAATACTTTAAATAGCACAGAAATACCTGTATTTCCCTCTTGCCTGTCATAAAGGACTCCCCTATGTCTGTCTGCATTTTCATACCATCTACTGGGCAGATCCTGAACTACCCAACCGCACAGCGCAGGCCCTGCAAGGCTGCAGCCCACAGCTGAGCCCCCCACAAGTCGAGTTTTACTCCCCATGTTAGCACCATGCCAGAAGCCAGTGTTTGCTACAAAATGTGAGGGGAAGTATGAAACCACCATCCCATACTCCAAATACTTCCAGCAAGAGTGTGGGGACACCACAGCCCGGCCAGCAGAAGCGTGAGGGTAGAAGAGGAAGGCAGAGAGGAGGAGGAGAGGCGGCCGTTCCTCTGCCAGCATCCTCGCTACATCTCGCCGCATGCCGTCACTCCGGCAATTGAGCCGAGGCAGGAGAATATTTTTCCCCAATGTTACTGGTTGCCGAAGAGGAGCTACCACATGGCTGTTCTCAGCCACTCAGTGCACGGTGTTTACTATAAACAACAACAGTAAACAGAAACAGAGCCAAAAATCAAAGCTGAGTACCCCGGAGCTGGGTCTCCACATCCTGACTTTACCCATGGAAATAATTACTTTAGTATTCAGCTGCTGAACCTAAAACATTTGAGGCCGAAGGGAGCCAAGTTGCTCAGTGCATTCGAAACTTAGGCTGCCTGTTCAGATTCGCTATCTGTAGCTTTAGCTGTCCAGACTCCAAACCACTGCCACGACTTTACACAGAAGCTTCACAGAGCCTTCGGATTAAACCTGAATGATGCACGGCTGGAGCCAGCCGGACAACGTATTTATTTTTAAACATCTTAGTGTGCATGAAAACCTCCAATCTTGTCTCAGTCCCAGCTCTAGTCAAGCGCCTGACTCAGGGGGGCTGTGAAGGAGGCACAGACGTTTCCCCAGGGACGGTGCTGTGGGATTTCTCCGTCCGGTCCCAGGATCACCCCTGACACCTCCAGCGGCAGGGACCTGCTCAGAGCATCGTTGTCCATCTCCAAAACACACCGTGGTTATGGGCACAGGTTTCCCTGACGCCCTAAAGGGCTCCTGGGGAGCGAAGGACACAAACCTTCCCTGGGCACAACCCGCAGGCAGGGGCCACCTCCTGCAAATCCTCCGGCAGCTCGGTCTCGCTTCCCTTTTCGTGCAAGCAGCGTCCGGCAGATAATAAACAGCGCCGGGGAGGAGGGCAGCAACCGGAGGTCCGCAAAAAACCCTCTGAGGCCTTTGGTGAACACGACAACCGCGGCCCGGTGCTGCTGGACGAGCTGCCGTGCCCGCTCCCCCCGTCCCCCCCGCGCTGGCAGGGCCGTCCCGGTCGAGCCCTGCCCGGGGACACATGGAAGAACAACAAAGCCCCTCGAAGGAGCTTTACCGGCAGATACAACCCGGCCGGGAAGAGGCAGACGGCCCACGGGCAGGCGTGGGAGGCCGGCGCAGACCACCCCCCCTCCCCCGGGCCTCTGCCCCGTTGCCGGCGGGAGTCGCGGCGCCGCCGGAGAGGCCCCGGGGGGGATCCGGGCCGGACCCTGACGGCTACCAACAGGTGCCTGCGGTGACACCCCACCTCCGGCCCGCACCCACCGCGGCCCGACCCCGCGGGTGAGGCGGCGGCCGGGCCGCGCTGACAGGCTGGATCCGCGCCGGGCCGGGCCGGGCCTGCCGCCCTACCACCGTGAGGCCTACTCGCCCGACTCCCTCCTCCCCTTCCCGATCTCCGNGGCTCGGCCCTCACGAACTCCCCGCGAACGTCGCCGAACAGTGCGGGCGGCCCGGTCCTCACACTGAGCGCGGAGCAGACCCCCACCATCATCCCCAGAGCTAAGGACCGAGCCCGGTATGTCCACCCGGGACCCTGTGGGAGAGTGACGCCCATCCGTGGCTGGGGGTTCACTGGGGACAGCCCTGTGATTGCTCCACGGGAGACAGCCGGGCTCGGGGGGACACCATGCAGCACTGCCATGGGGACGGACTGAATGACAGAACCACAGACTGGTCAGGGCGGGAAGGGACCTCTGGAGATCATCTGGTCCAACCCCCTGCTAGAGCAGGATCACCCAGAGCAGG
>VXBL01005387.1:91300-105037 GCA_013400195.1 Aramus guarauna | reverse complement strand
CTGCCCTGCCTGCAGCCATGGGTACTGCCTGCATCTGCCCTGTCTGCAGCACTGGGCACTGCCTGCCCTTCCCTGCCTGCAGCAATGGGTACTGCCTGCATCTGCCCTGCCTGCAGCCATGGGTACTGCCTGCACCTGCCCTGCCTGCAGCCATGGGTACTGCCTGCCCTGCCCTGCCTGCAGCCATGGGTACTGCCTGCCCTGCCCTGCCTGTGTCGCGTGCTGTCTGTAGCACTGTGCTCTGTCTGCAGCATTATTCACTGCCTGCAGCGCCACGCACTGCCAGCCCCGTGCACTGCCTGCAGTGCAGTGCTGCGCTCTGCACCCTGCACCATCTGCAGCATCTCACATTGCCTGCTGCTCCGTGCAGTGCCTGCGCCCTGTGCTGCCTGTGCTGTGGTTTAATGAAAACTTTGAGGCTTGAGGGATGGGGGTGTGAAGCCCTATTCAAATGTGTTCATGAAAATGGCATGGCTTGTATAAGGAAACTACATCTGCAGCCTTCTCTCTCTGGTATCTTAAACCTGAAAGGATGAATATGGTGGGTTTGGGGTTTTTTAACAGTATCTGAAGATGTGCTAGTGTAGCAAACAAACTTAGTTTTGTTCTGCTGCTCACCCAAAGAATACTTGGTCTTAAATTCTGTTTTCATACAGATGCAACAGTTAATAGTAATATAGTAGCCATGCAGCATCTCGCAGTGCCTGCAGTGACCTGTGCTCTGCCTACAGCACCACGCACCACCTGCCTGTGCTCCAGCCACTCTTTGTGCCCTGCACCACCTGTAGCCCCATGGACCTCTGCGACACTGTGCAGCGCCTGTACTCTGCCCTGCCTGTATCCTGCATTGCCTGTACTTGTGCTCTGCCTGCAGCACCGTGCACCATCTGTGCTACACACTGCCTGCGGCATCATGCACTGCCTGCACCCCACCCTGCCTGTGGCAGTGTGCACCACCTGCAGTGCCATGCACCCCATGCACTGTGTGCTGCCTGCAGCATCCTACGCCTCCTTTGCATACCGCTGACAACACCATGTACGCGTGGTGTGCACTGCAGGCAGCATCAGGGCTGCCTGTGCTCTGCACTGCTCTCACTGTGCGCTACATGCAGCCCTGGGCCCCACTTACGCTGTGCAGCATCTGCATCAGCAGGCACCACACTGCTGTGCCGTGCTGCACCTTGTGCCATCCTCACCATGCACTGCCCTGCAGCGCCACGCGCTGCTTGTGTTATGCGCTGCCCTGCAGCACCGTGCACTGCCTGCACCATGCACCGCTGTGGCTTGGACACCCTCTGCACCACATACTGCCCTATATCAGGCACTGCTTGCACCATGCACTGCCTGCATCACTGTGCAGTATTTTGCATTGTGTGCTGCCTGCACCATCCACTCCCTGCAGTGATGACCTCTGCTCTGCATCGGGCACTCCCTTGCAATGCCCATGCTCCCTCGCTGCAGGGGAGCTGCAGGCTGCAGTGGGGCTGGTAGCATTGCTCAGCTACCCCAAGTGATGCTGCATGGCTGAGCACAGGGAGGCACGGCAGGGTGGGGGGGAGGCGTGAGCGGTGCCCTGCTGCATGCAGGAGACTGGGACCTGCATGTGAATTTGGAAGAAGGGGTGAGGGGTGTTTGACAATGGGCTCATTGGGAGTGCTCAGTGCATTAAGGGCTTTGGCCATCCACGTGCACCCAAAACATGAACAGACTGTGACAGTGCTGTGACCGCTTCCTTGAGCTGCTGTGTGCATCGCACCCTGCAGCACTGCATGGGGCAGTGGCTTTGGTCTGCAACACGTGTCCCATTGCATTTGGGTGCTCTGGCCTCGCCGTGCTGTGGGTGACCTTCCACGGGCAGTTGGGATCTCTGGTGCTGGCAAGTGTCAGCTGAGCAAAACAGGAGCAGAAGGCTTCTCTTTGCCACAGAGCCCTGGTTGTCTTTTAAGACCAGCTCCCTTGTTACGCTCTTTAATTGCAGCACCCTACTGCTTCTGTGAGCATAAAATCCAACAGCCAACTGAGCAACATTGTCTAATTTGATTCATGTTTTAAAATCTACAGACCCCAAACATGATGCACGTAATAGCAGGCAGATTTACAGATGAAGCGTCATGCTGCACCCCTCTACCGCTTTCAGGAGGAGCTAAGTGCCATTATATGATACAAAGAGTGTTTCAAGCATGTCTGAAGTCTCCTTCTCACTTTTTAGGGGATCCCTGTGTGTTTGGGATCTTGCCTTGATTCGCTCTGAGCCGTTAAGAAAGGCAGTGCGAGACTTTTCCGCTTTGTGGGAACTTGCTTTGCTGAGAGCGGAGGGACCTAGGGATACTAATTTGCCTCTCCCAGAACATTAATTGAATTGCACATATAAACTGATATTAGAGTATTCTGGAAATAAGATATAAAAAGATTTCCTGGCATAGTGCTGCAGATTTTTCTTTATTAACATTTTGCAGAGAACAAAATATGGCTCACAAATACCTGCTATTAGTTTCACTGTTTATTACAGTGTCACCAACCATGCAAGAGACAGGAGATGTGCAGGATGCTAAACACGGACCCTCAGAGCCTGTGGTGGCCTACAGGAGACAAGAGAATGGGCATTGCCTTGAGTTCCTGATCCTGTTTTCCAATAATTAGGTAAAATGAATAGGAGGTGAAGCGTGGTCTTGATGTGAAGGAAGCAAAAACCCCACCAGTCCTTGACGGACTAGGGAAGGGTTGGTCCCTTCTTGACCCAAATCTTGAGAAGACACTGCAGTAGTGGTCATGTAATAGTTGAAAATCACAAAATTGCTGTTTTTAAAGAGCTCTCCCTCCCCCTTAGGGAACACCTCCTATTTTAGAGGCAAAATAGTGCTGAGCTCAGCTTGTGGCTGCTCATGGCATGGCCAAGTGGGGCTGGCAGTGATTTCCCAGTGATGATCCTGAAGAGTTTGACATGTCTGCGCAGTAAGGGCAGTGTGAGATGGGCGCAAGGAGGGGCTCAGAGGAGATCAAATGTTTTCTGAGAGACTATGTCTGTAATTGGCCATGGCAATTTAAGCATAGGAAGAGATATAAGAGTGTGCCTGAAGCACTGAGGAGGAAAAACTTGGGGGAATTTTAGCAAGGGAGCAAGCCCATAAAAAGAAAAAAATCCTAGAAAAAGTGATCTGCAGATGTGTAAGTTCATACCAGGATACTGATGATATATGGGAAAAATGCCTAAAGAGGAAGAGCCGAAGTACAGCAATGCATGGGACAACTCCAGGGGGACTTATGATTCTGAAAGATGGAAGAAACACATGATACTCATGAGAAAGAGAGAGAAAAACAGATAGGAGATGAAAGTCTCACAGGTACCATGGCTCTCCATCTGCTTTCATAGGTAGGAGACATGCCGGTGGTGCTGAGCAGCCTGGAAGCACAGCTGCTCAGAGTTATGTTTCCCTTGCAACTGTGCCTTTTGTTAAATAAGGAAAAAAAAACCTGGAGAAGCTTATTTTTTACATTTCCATTTTGACAAAACTGGAAATGAAGAAAAGACAAGTTTGAGGTCTTGCTTTCATCCTTCCCAGTGTACCGTGTTTCAGGGGCAAAGCACAGGATAGAGAAAAGGAGGGAGAAAATGATTAGAAGAGAAAAGGAAAAACAACATATGAAATGTAGGGTGTGAAAAAAATTATTTTTTGAGACTGATGGAATTAGCGATACCAAGGTTTTAAAAAGAATTGCTGTTTTCCCTTCCAGCTAAAGCAATCTTCTAAGGCCTGAACTTGAGTCTAAACTCAGTCCTGGAGAAGGAAGGAAGTAGGTGAAGCTGTGAAAAACAGATGGTGAGTGCTGAAGGGGATGTGAGAGAGACGGGGGTTCAGCAAGAACGCAAGTGCTGCTCCTGCGTGCCCTTGCAGCGGGCCGTGACCCAGCTCTCCGGGGGCTCATCCAGTGGTCCAAGGCAGGGATTGATGCTCAGAGAGGTTGCATCCCCACCTAGACCCCATGCAGCGGTGTTGTGCAGCGCTGGCGTCGGAGCCATGTTACCTTCTGCGACGTGAAACGAGGCACGTCAGGAAATGAGAGGGTCCTGTGAGAGACTGGCTTTGATCTGGTAAAAGGATGGTAAAAGCTTGGTAAACCTGCCCAAAAGCCTGGAAGTTCGAACAGCTTTTAGGAAGCCCAAGTCTAGCAAGCACGGAGTGAAAGCGGCCTTTGCCCCTGTGCCCGTTGTCACGGGCCATTGCTGCCTGTATGAGTCACCTTGAGATGTCTGGGGAAGCCATCCTTGGAGGAAAAGGAGTTCAACCAAATCCACTTCCAACATTAACTCATCCCCACCCCCAAGTCCCCTGTGTTTGAGACAGCAGAGCCCTTCAACACAGACCTGTCCCCATGCTCTGTCCCAGCGTGTGGGTGACCTGTGCTATGTGGTGAGGAGACCACTGGCTTGGGGTCTCCTTGTGGGTCTCCGTGTGGTGGCACCCAGGGATGTGGCCCTCTGATGAGTGATGCTGCCCAGCTGAGCCCCATGCAGATGGGCTCCTGTGGTGCCTGGGCAGTGGTGGGACCAGCTGGGTCTGTGTGTGGACACCCAGAAGCCAGGAGAAGCTTTAGGATGTCATGGATGTGCATGAGCCTCCCTTGGGAAACCAGATAGCTGTGCTCGTGCTGCTGCATTGGGGTTGGGGGACGTTTATGTTCCTATGCTCCTCTGTGCCAGATTATAAGGTAGAGGCTGAGGCAGCTCCTTCTCGGGCTCACCTGGAGCCCAGGGCAGTGGAGAGATGATGCTTCTGCAAAACCAGAGAGGTCTTTACTTCTTAGAGTTGAACTGAGATGAAGCACTGTTGCAGTTGGGGGGATTTTTTCAGCCCAAGCTGAGAGAAAGACAGTTTAGAAGCTCTGATAAAAGCAGCAAAGGTCTTGTGACCATCACTGCCATCCCCACCTCCAGCTCCTCCATCTGAGAGGATGCTCTAACACACCCAGCTGGGACTAACCCAGCCAGTGTGCTAAAACCCAGTCCAATACTGACTCAGCACGGCTAGGAGCTTTAAAACTTAACCACAGCAGATCAATTTCTTTCGTGCCTCTAAAAGTTTCACTGCCCAAGTTTCTGCTGCGCTGCAGAGCTGGTGGCATGGGCTCTTTGCCAGGAGGGAGCAGGACAGAGGTATGGGTGCTGCTGTGGGGGACCCCGGCTGCCGTGTTTCTTGGTGCCTCGCCTAGGCTCGAGCTGTTCCTTTGCTTTTGGGCCAGCCACGTTTGTTAGGTAATGGAAAGGCTCCCTCACTGCTCTGAATCACTGCTGGAGTGCGTTAGTGTGAGGCTCCGGCTCCCGAGCATTAGTTACAGCCAGCCAGATTCGCAGTGAGCTCATGGCAGCAGTGACGTCAACCACAGATTTCTCAAGTCTCCCCTGAAACCTGGGGCTGCTTTCGCACCACGTGTGCCCAGGCAGAGCCCCGTGTCGTGTCACCTGCCCCGTGTGGCCCAAGATCCCCTGGGCTCAGCACAGTGTGATGAGGGGCACAGGGTCCTTCACTTGAAGGGGAGGCTGGTGCTTAGAGCAGCATTTCAGAAGACAATCTCTCTCAAAAAAAAAACAAAACCTGCTGCTTTCCTATATTTTCCAAGGTGCCCTCTAACCTTTTCATGTGCTAGTTGACTTTCCTTAAAACTGCATTTTCCTTTAGCTTCGTTTTAGCCTCTTCAGCTCCGTGTTGCCTGTGCTCCTTCAGACTGTTGCAGCAATGACCTCTCCTGCCATCGCAGCTGCCAGCAAGGGAAGGGCTCTCCGTGGGCCCGGGGAGCGCCATGCTCTGGAGGTGGGAAGGTGCGGTGCTGGCTTCAGCAGGTTTCATATCCCCAGGACCTGGTTCCTGACCCAAATGGCTCCCAGCTCCCTTCTTCCAAAGACCCTTGATTCCACCCATCATCAGGTGTAACAGCCTGGAAGAAGATCTGGGCTGGCCACAAGAAGTGGGTTAAGCTGAGGCTGATTTTTTAAGAGCCTGGGACCTGGCCATGTTAAAAGCCTATCAAGGGAAAAATAAAAAAAAGATGGTTTGGAAAGCTTGTTCTGAGATGGGGAGAAGGATGGTTTTTATGAAATAAAATAGTTTGGTTTTGTCTTTGGTGCTGGACAATTTTCAGAGCCCAAGAAGGGGAAACTGAGGCAGCATAACAATTTGGGAAGCTCCCTGCTACACTTCTCATCAGTCACACCAAGTGACCAGACTCTCCGGATCCACTCCAGGCTCTACGCAGTCCTGTCGTTTTCTTCTTGATTTACACATTCTATTGCACAAAGGCTAGTTGGGAACATCCAGAACGGACGCGCCTGATGCTCCTGTGTGTAAAATCCAATTGCAAAGCCTTCAGTTGCTACTCTTTGGCCCAGGAAAGGCTGAGACTTGACTGATTTAGCCCTGTAATAACCCAAGATGTGGCAAGGACACTGTCGTGGGCAACATGGATGGTTCATTTATTATAATCCCCCACTGAGAAGTCAGTAAAGGGCTCCAGGACTGAGCTGTGCTACTGCAGCTCTCCCCATGCCCCAGCGCCTGGACTGCAGTGTGGTCCTGTTTGCTGTGCTTCTGCCCACCACGGGGACGGGCAGGCTGGCAGCAGCAGGAGGACAACAGTGATGCCCTGGGGAGGATTTGATCCTGTGGCCACCTCATCCCTTTGCATGCACCAGACTGCAACTCCGCAGTGCAGGGTCCTGTGCCTGTGTGAGCCCAAGCCGAGCTCTTTCTGCCCCATTAGGCTCTATGCAAGGGATGGCAGCAGCAACCTGCTGGAGGGGGTAAAAGCTTCAGGTTGGTGCAGAAGAAAAATACAGCCTGTAAGAATAGCAAACATCCACCTACTTCCCCTTTACAGCAGGCAATAAATCCTGCCAGACCCTTTCCAGGCAGCTCCTGCTTGGAGTAAAGGGAGAGGTGAGCTCCTGCTGTCCAGCCAGCCGTGGGAGCTCCCACTCCCTGTGGCAGCGCACTTGCAAGGTGAAATGTCTCCAAATTACACACACTTGATCATGGCATGAATTATTAGCAACTGTTGTTGGAAAGCATGGCTCATGCAAAGAGGAACGAATGGTCTTTCTTCTCCCCAGTATGGGCATTTTTGCAGCCAGCTGAAACCACAAGAAACACGGGCAGGAATTCAGGCTGTTGGAGGTAGAAAGAGACACGGTTTCCAAGAGCTGATAAAAAAAAAAAAAAAGCTTGCAGTGTGTGTGCTTTCAAAACCAAGCAAAGGAAGGACTAACCACCATGCCAGCTTTGTCCTTTAGTGCACGTTGCACAGCGTAGCCCCTTCTGTGCCTCTGTGGTCGATTATATTTGGTCATCTGGCCCCAAGGTCTGAGGAGGCTTCACCTCTGGGTCCTGCTGCAGTGCCCGGACTAATTGGCATTGTCTCTCGAGCAGAGGGGACAGGGCTGGAAAAATGCTGACATCCCTGACAGAAGCTGTCGGGGAATTCGGATGAGTGGGGCCCCTCTCCCCTGTGCACACAGGTCTCCTGCCTCGTGCCCCGGGATGCTCTGCGCCCTGGATGGGGGTTTGTGACTGGGCTGGGGATGAGAACTGTCCCAGCTGGGTCTGACGGTGACGGGGAGGGTTCAAGCCAGAAGTTAGCAGCTCCATTTCTGCAAATCTCCTTTGAAGTCACTGAAAGCGTCCTCTGAAGAAGAGTGGCAGAACCAGAGCTGGTTTTAACCCAGGTTAGGAAGCGACCTGCCAGGCAGGCGTTGGGTGTTTGTGAAAGCCTTCTGCTGGGAGGAGGTTTGTGAGGTCAGCAATGACACCAGCAGTGTCTGACCCGCTGGCTCAGGGCTCTGTCCTCATCTGCAAGGATTGCTCAGGGGTAAGCCGCATCCTGCTAGCCCCAAGCCAGCCAGCGCCTTTACTCCCAGAGCAGCACACTCAGACTTCAGGTTAATTGTGTGTGGAAAGTTTGCAGGATCTGGGCTATAACTGTTACCATCCTGACGCTTCTTAGCAAACCATCAGTAGTTTAAGTAAGTGCTGCAGCTAACGCCAGAGACCACTTATAATCCATTTTTTCAGATGTTTGTAATTGTCTGAAACATCCAGCTGAGATTCCCTCATGCTGTCTGTGCCAGAGGATGAGCTGTTTTGGAAAAACCAAAGGAAAATTACCATGATACTTCTGAGGATATGAGGAGACAGATATTATTTCCCCATTGTTTATAAACAACTTCTTGTGCCTTCAGAAAGTTCAGCTCTACAGCTGGAAGAGCCCGTGGGGAGATGCTGGAGTTCAGCAGCAATGCAGTCCCCACCGAGGCTGTGCTGATGGGGCTCAGCGTGCCCAGCGGCTCCGGCACCGAGCCCTGATCCTTGATCTCACAGTTTGGATGGGTCACCGAGCTTTGAAATGGGAAATTGTGGGGAGCGGTGGTGATGAGCACCAGGGCCAGGCAAGCAGCAAGGGCAACCTGTGCCCGGGGAGTGTGTGGGAAGGTGCGGGCAGTGCCGCTCTCCAGAAATGCTGCTGGAAAACTGGGTGCTTGGGGGTAGAATCCTTGGGATGCTGTGTACGGCCACAAGCCTGCAAGATGCACCAGCTGGTATGGTGCAGAGCTGAAATGGCCTTGCTGGAGGTGTGGTTCAAGGATAACTTTGCAATTGGAGAACTGTGATTTCCTGATGGGCAAGGGAGCTTCCTCCCTAGGTTGATTCCTGAAATACGAAAGTGGCTCAGACATTGTTTGGGGCTCTCCAGCCCCTGCCAAACTTGCTGGAACTCCTGGCAGTGACCTGCAGGATGCTCTGCCTGCCTCCCAGCTCCACCCCGACGGCACTGGGAGCCGGGGCTCCTCCGCTGCCCAGAGCTTGCCAGGCCAGCAGATGGGCACCCATGGCTTCCAGGCTTGCTGAGTCCTCAGCAGCTTGCCACACGGGTTGCTGCAGAGTGGGGATTGCCAAACTGCTCCGCAGCTCGCCAGATGGACCACAAGGCTGGCAGGAATCGTCTGCTCCTTGCTGCCCGCTTGGCAAGCTGTCTGCATCCCTGGGCTGGCCCGCTCCCTGAGGTGCCTTGGCCCAATACTGCGACAACCTGGAAGGACGCTCAGCAGCTGAGACCGTCAGGACTTCCAGGTGCCTGCCTGGCCAGTTGCTGTGGAGCAGGAACGCTGTGAGCCTGGGGAGCCCCAGCAACTAAATCCCACCTCTGGCACTGCAGCACTTCAGGGGTTTTCCTCTGCTGCTGCATCTAGCAGGGTGCCACCGAGGCAGGGACGCTGCTGTCCCCACTCGCTGACATGCCTTGTCACAGCTCAGGTCCCCTGTGAACTGCTGGGGAGGGGTCTGGGCTCCGCACCGACCTGCTGATGTGCGTTAGGGAGCTGCACGCCACTGAGCCTGGGGATCCCGGCTCCTCCAGAGCTCACCCACCCTCATGGTGCTGGACGGGGGGGGACATCCTGTCTCCGTGCTCGCCCTCTGATCTCCTCTGTCCTTCATTCGTCTGGGCTCCAACAACACAGCCAAAGTGGTCTCGGGTCTGCTGCAGATTAATGGGTCTCTTTTCACACACACCCTCGCCCCCGAATGCACAGGGGCCGAAAGTCTGCCAGGCAATTACATCCAGGAACATAAGCAAGTTATTGAAAAGCCTTGCTGGCAGAAACATCAGGATCTAATTTCAGTGTGTGAGTGAAAATATTATTCTCCAGTGTGAGGGGAGAAGTGATGAAAGAACAAGAGGCTTTTTGAGATGAGTTGGGAACACCAAGTTACACCAGGACAAAAGTTGAGCAGCGATTTCCCAAACCCCAAACGTCCTGCAGAAAGGTTTTGGTTGTGGTTAAACCATTGCCAGGAGCTTCCCTCTGGTCCAGGATGTGATTTCTGGTCCTAGGACACTGCAGAGGAGGTTAGCCAAGGTTGGAGCAGGAGCCAGTGGACGGTTGGGAGTTTGCAGGGGCTGGGGGATGCCATGAGTGGGAGCAGCTGGGGCTGTGCGTGGTCTGGTGCAGTCACTGTGAGTACGGCCTCATCTGCTGCAGGTCTGGGAGGGAGAGCTGTGCTTGGGCACTGTGCTGGGCAGCGGAAGAAGAAGATTGCACCATGCCACGGGTCTCGTGCAGTATGGTCAGTGCAGCCAAAGCAGGTTTGCAAAGCAGAGAGGTAGGGTCTGGTGGGACTATCAGACCCTCAGGGATGAGATTTGGCGCAGCCCCCCGTCGCTCTCAGGGCTCGGGGGATCATCCAGGTCTGGTTTGGTGCCAGCCTGTTGCAGCGGAGGGATGGGGCACGCCATCCTGCCCCAGGCAGGGTGCACAGCCCTGCCCTCGCCTGCCGCAGAGGCACCTGGGGCTGCAACTGCTGGTCCCTGCAAAAGGCCAGGCCGGGGGCAGGAGGTCTCAGGGCAGTGCCGGGGGGGCCGAGGCCCTGCTGCTCTTCCTGCCCACGTCCCCACACACGAGGCCCTTGGGGCTGGCGCTGGTGCATGGCTGCTCTCCCCGCAGTGCAGGGTGTGTGGCACGTGTCTCCAGCAGCTCCCTGACACAAGCCAGACCCCTTCCCAGGCACACTAATCCTCTCAAACGCTCGCAGCCCCCAGTACAATAGCAGCCTTTCAAACCCTGGCACCCAGGAGAGCGGGGAAGATCACACGCGCATCGCAGGAAAAGGCTGGGGGTGCGCAGAAGGACGTTTGTCTCCCTGAGCTAGGCTTTGGTTGCTCACGAGCTGCTTGTCTTTCATGTGCTTTCAAAGGCGGCACTGATGTCTGGAGAAGCAGCTCTTTCAAATCACAGAACTTCTCTGCCTGCCTGCGTTATGCTGAGAGCTGTAATCCCAGGCAGAGAGCTGCAGGGGGAGAGAGGCTCACATGGACACACACACGCACACCATGGCTAGACACGTGTGCGCAGGCGTGTCTTGGTGACACACACACACGTACGGACGCTGGTCTTGGAGCAGGGCTTGGAGCAGCCCATCTCCAGAGGTTCCTTCCAGCCTCAGCTGCTCTGTCACTCTGTGAATGGCTTTATCCTTTGCAGGAAATGCACAGAGATACAGCAAACCCGGCAACTGCACACACAGCCTGGCTTGGGCTCTTGTTGCAGTGTCAGGCTGCACGGAGATCTGGTGGGATGAGCTAAACCTCTGAACAAGTATCTCCATGACTGTCCTGGGCAGGACCTGAGGTGCTGGCATGGAGCTGCACGGACAGGACCGATCCAGCTGTCCCACTGGCTGTGTGGAGTGGGGCTACGAGCCTGGGGTGAGACGGAAGAGAAGGTGGCTGGTGGACTGCAATGCTTCTCCTTCCTGCCCGGCACGTGGGACACCCACACTGAGAGCTCCTCAGCACCATGTTCGAGCTGTGCTCCGTGCTGCTGGCGTAAGGAAGTGGGTGATGGGGTGGCCTGGCCTGGCCGCTGTGGCAGAGCCGTGGTCCACACTCCTGCACAAGGTGCGGAGGAGGTGAGTGCCCTGGGGATGCTCTGGGGCAGCTCCCAGCCCCTTCTGCGCCCACAGCCTGCTCCCCGCCAGCGACCCTGTGCCAGCAGCAAGACCCAGAGGGACCCTGGGGGCTGTGCTTGGATCCCACGGCATCGCCCGCCCTGACCCGATGCCTGTGCCGACGGAGCCGCAGTGCTGGCAGGATGCAGCTGATGCCGCAGGGCTCAGCCGTACACCTCATGTCCCGGAGCGGTACGGGCAGGGAGGGCTGGATTCCCCATTGCTCTGGCTACATTTGTGGCCCGCGAGGCAGCAGCTGAGAGCTGCCAGATCTGGGTGCAGGACGTACCTGAGTGGAGACAGCGTGGGGTAAAAGAGATGCAGGTGGGAAGAGCATCCTTGGGCTGGAGTCGACTCCAATCTTGGGCTGGAGTCAAAGCCAAAGGGGTGAAGTCCTGCACCCCTGGGGCCAGGCCAGGTCTGTGTGACGCGGAATGTGCCACTCTCTGGCTGAGCACCAGGCAGGGGCCGCAGGCAGCGTCCTGGCACTGTGTGGAGGCCCAGTCCTGCTTGCTGTTAGTGCGGGGCAGAGGAGGGGTCCCTGCACGGAGCCCTGCTGCGGCTCTGCCAAAAACATCTATGGAAAGCAGGGAGGAGCCATGCGAGTGCCTGAGCACACGTACACCAGGGACACTGTAGCCCCTTCTCTGGGCTGTCAAGGAGCAAAAATTTTGGGGCCCAGTTCCTTTGCTTTGTGTGCATTTCATATTTGGAAGAAGACAAGAGGACTGGAACCAGCAGTGGACACTGCTGCCAGCTGGAATTGGGGCTGTCCTGGGGAGCAGGGTGCTGGAACTCCCCTCACCTCTGGCTTGTGGCTGTCAGCACCCATGGGAGGTTTGGGGATGGTTTGGGGTGCACATCAGCCTCCAGCAGGCCCAGACCCTGCTGGCAGCTCTTGGCTGATGATGGCTGTGTCCTGCTCCCTGCTCCCTGCCAGTCCCAGCCCAGACACATGGACTGGTGGGCACTGGGAGGGGCAGATGGAGGAGAAAGGCTCTGCAGGATTAATGAACGACCCCTTTCCCCTCCTCTGCCCGCTCTCCCCGCCTTTGCACCCCTCCTCTCCACTCTGTGTTTGCACCTGGTGCGGGGGTTATGCTGGGCACGGCTGAAACAGTGGTGCTGTGCCTGTGCCGGGCTGTCTCGCCTGGACCCTGGAGTGGAGGTGGGATGGGATCCCTTCCTCCGCACCTGCCATGGGCTGGCACTGCCCAGGGTGGCCTCAGCCCCCCCACCTGAGTGCTGGGATGGGTCTGTGCAGGGTAAATGAAAGACATGTCCAAGTGAACACCAACGCATCCAACCAGCTCCCTCGGATGGGCAGATTTTCACAAGATATGGAGAAGGTGATGGAAACAGGATTCCTCCTTCCCCAGGGCCCCAGCATAACTCCAGAGCCTTCCCAGAAGTGTGTCCAAGACTCATCCCACCCCGCAAGCCCCCAACTGCTCCCAGGGGATGGAGAGGAGACCTGGGCAGGTTGTCCTGCAGGGCTGGGCAAGGCAGAGCTGTGGACAGGCGTGGAGACTGCGCTGGCTTGTGCCTTCGTACACGGAGCCACCAGCTCAGCCTGGGAGCGTGACATGGGATGTCCAGGGGACCTCTGCAGCATGGGGGCAACGAGTCTTTCCTTGGTGCCCTTTCGTACTGGAAGAAGGTGATTTTTGGTGGTGGGAGGGCCACAGCGCTGCCAGGGCACTGCAGTGCAGGGCAGACAGCAACTGGAGACACCACAGGGGCTGGTCCCTGGCTCCCACCAAGCCACGGCGGACCCACCCGAGGGCCATACGTGCGTGGATGTTCCCGAAAGGAGCAGGAATGGCCGAGAAGGACTGAAGTCCTGAAGATCAGGGTCTTTCCCCGAAACCAAAGAGATGAGCGTCTGACCTCGCTCTGCACAGTACCAGGCCAGGGGACTGCTGGAGAGGAACTGGGACACCCAGGACCAGGGGTTTGCGTGGGAAAAGGCCCACGCTGTGCTGCTGGAGGCGGGGGGGGGTTATGGTGGGATAAGTGAGAGGCAACTGTGCTCTCACCCANTCTCCTGGCAGAGGGAGCATCCCCACCAGAGGGCAGTGGGCACTCGTGGATGCGCCGCTGCCCCGGGGAGGGGCCGGGTTACGCGGGGGGTGGGGGGGGAGCAGCCGGCCCTGCTGCCGGTCCGGGATGCCGGTCCCGGGTGCCAGCCCTCACCCCTCCACGCCGGAGGCCTTTGCAGGCCGAGGGGGGGGAGGAGCTCCAG
>VXBL01005387.1:35853-91126 GCA_013400195.1 Aramus guarauna | reverse complement strand
AAAAGGCCCACGCTGTGCTGCTGGAGGCGGGGGGGGGTTATGGTGGGATAAGTGAGAGGCATCTGTGCTCTCCCCCACCTGCGCGCCCTCCCCGCACGTCTGGCACCAGCACCCGCCTGTTTGCCCGTGACATGAGGGCCCGGGTGGGAGCTGCCCTCCCCCGCTCTCCCCGTCCCTCCCCGTCCCTCCGTCCCGCCGCCCGGGGCTCGGAGAGCCGAAGGCATCGCTGGAACCGCGCCGAGGAGCGGAACATCCCGTTTCCGTGGCAACCGGGTGTCTCCTGGCAGAGGGAGCATCCCCACCAGAGGGCAGTGGGCACTCGTGGATGCGCCGCTGCCCCGGGGAGGGGCCGGGTTACGCGGGGGGTGGGGGGGGAGCAGCCGGCCCTGCTGCCGGTCCGGGATGCCGGTCCCGGGTGCCAGCCCTCACCCCTCCACGCCGGAGGCCTTTGCAGGCCGTGGGGGGGAAGGAGCTCCAGGGATCGGATGCCAGCACCCCACGGGTGACGGGGTGCACCACCCTGCTCATCCTCGGGCACCCAGTGCCGTTCTCTGCTGTGACCTCGGGGAGCCCTGGGGTCAGCCCAGGGACATGGAGCTGTTGGGGTGGTGACCATCGTCTCCCTGCAGGTCCTCTGGTTCAGCTGACGGCAGGCAGTGGTGTTGGCACCAGGGCTGAGCTGTCACCCTCCCCCAGCCCACTGCACCGTTTGCTCATTTAATGTCCCTTTTATTCCATCTCCAGTGAGACCTAGACCAGCCTGAACCCCGCTGCCCCCCACAGACCTTCCTTAAAGCCTCCCTTTAAGGCACTCAGTTATTTCAAGTGAAACTGATGCAGGTCTGAGTTTGGACGGTCCCTCCAACGGCTCCCAAGGGAGGAGCTCAGGCTGACGCAGGGATCCACGCCATGCTGGAGGGGCTGATTCCTCTCCTGGTGGGGCAAGACCCCTTCTCAGCTCCCTTGACGCCTCTCCAGCTCCATCCTGCCTTGGCACTGAAGGCATCTGAACTGGTGCCAAAAGCACATCACCACCATCAGTAACATTGCTAAGACAAGCCCTCTATTTACATATTTCATAGCATTAAACATGCACTGCAGCCCACACAACGCACCACAGGGGCTTTGTGTCCCCTTGACAGCAACTCCTCTGCTTGGTGGGGACACCAGCTGGCTCTCCTCCTGGGTGACCCATCCTTTCTGAAGGGAAACACCAGCAGGATCCCCCATCCCGGGTGCTACAAGAGAGGATGATGATGATTAAATGCTCCTGCTCTCATAGAAAGGCCTGTTTTGCTCTAGCAGCAGGATGGACAGGAGCTTTCCCTGCCTTCAGTCCTGTGCCTTTATACGATGCTGTGCTCAAAATTTCTACCCCCTGCCTGCTTTGCTGGACCTGGCTGCACTGTCTCCAGTCCCGTCATCTCCCAGTGCCTTGGCCCTACTGGGATGGTTGCACATCTGGGGGTGTGGAGGGTAGCTGGGAGATCTCTGCAGCACCCTGTGGCCCATGGCCAGAGGGTGCCTCTATGGACATCACCTACCTGCATGGGGGAAATGAGGAGATTGGCATTTTAGCCAGATCCTGTGTGAATTTGCAAGAGTCAGAGGGAAAGTGTGTGCGGATTTCAGCTCTCGTTTGAATGCAGCTCAGCGACACAGCATTCCCAGACTGAGAAGGAGTTTTCCCCGGTCCCTTGCATGGCTCTGTAGCCTCAGGCACACAAGCACAACAAGAAACATCTGTCCTTCTTTCATGCAATCAGTTTCAATCACTAATAATTATCTCTCCTCTTCCTTTTTCCTCCTCTGCTGGCTGCTGTCCTAGTGCAGCGTTGCACTACTGGAGACCAGGTATCCACCTGCTCGGTGCTAGGGCTCGCACAGCACCATGAGTCTGAGCCCTGTTTCTTTTTTCTGGCCAGGTTTGGCCAGGGCTTAGCCTTGCTTGCCAGACCCTGCAGCTCTGGGGATTTTGTTGAAAACCTCAGCTCTTGGAAGCAGGTGATGGGAGGATCTCAGCTCTCCTTGCTGGATAAGGGCAGATTGATTGGGAAGAAAGCTGTGAGTAGAGAGTGACAAAGCAAAGGCACCAAGGTTTCTTACCCTTTTATGAAGAGACTTCTAGGCAGTCTCCTGTTTTCTGGGGGGGGGCTGACCATGGCAATGCATCCATCCCTTGGAGCCATCATCCATCTTCTCCCTCTGGAGTAAGCAGGAAAGCGATCTTAACACTGCAAGAAAACACAGTCCCCAAACCACATCGTTCCTGTGACAGGAGGGTTTGGGGTGAGATCTCAGCTGGGGGGGGTCACCCTCCTGCTTGCGGGCACGTTTCAGTGTCAGCTGTCCCGGGAAGCTCTGCAACCTCAGCCCAGGCAGCAGAGCACGAGCAGGCTGCGGGGAGCTGACAGGGCTGTGGCTGGCCCCCCGTGGAGCAGCAGGCTCCCAAATCTGGCTGCTGGGCCCCAGCCGTGCGGAGCTGCCTTGTGCAAATGGCAGAGCAACAGGGTGATGTTTGTATGGCTGGCAAGGCAAGGTGTCAGGTTAGATCTGGGCTTACACTTGTTGGGTTAGATCTGGCTTGTTTTAAACACTGGCAAGTGGTGAGCTCCTGGCTCTGAATACCTGTGAAGATGAGACATATATATATTTATACATCTGTTATTAACCTAAAAATATAACCAAGTGGCAGATTACCTGTCTTGGTTTTTCATGGAAATTCAGGGCTCTGAGTCCTTGCAGAGAGTAGAAAAGGACTGATCAACCCTGCAGCTGCTCCATACCCAGCTTGGCAGTGCCCATGCACCATGGGATGACCCTGAGAAGCAGGCATGGTCGGTCCCTGAGGATGCCCAGCCTGTGTCTGGACACACAGCACTCATCGCAGCTCAGCTCTTCCCCCAGAGCAGGACAGTGGGTGTCACACAGGTCTCCCACACCAGTTGCCAGAGCAGGTTCCCCTGCTGCAGACTGAAGGAGCCCTGGGGAGTCCCAGTCCTCAGCACCTCCTCTTCTCCTGCAAATCCATCTGAGTTTTTGGCTTCCCACAAAAGAGGCCATGGCCACCAATTTCCAGGGCTTCTGGACCATGTAGTTTGAACTCCCACCACCTAAGTGGCCTCAAGATGTCCTGACAGCACAGCTCCCCAAGAGCTTCTTATGGTGCTAGGTAGTGAGTATTCACCTCTTCTTTTCAATCTTCTGGGAGATTCACCCCTGGGTCCCTTCTAGAGATGGGCTCTGCTGTAGCACTCTTCAGTAGTGTGTGGTCTTCCCTGGGCAGGTGAATCAGTGACCACCTCTGAAGTCATTGCACTTAGTCATCAAATCAGCACATCTTGTCCCCTACAGCCTTGGCCTGGCAGGGTGACGCTCCCTATGTGCTGTGAGCTCCGTGGGGGTGGTGGGTATCCGAGCACTGAGCTCTGGGGACCGTTGCTCTTCCAGCACTGTGGCTTCCTGTATGGTGTCTGGACATCCAGGCACCAGCAGGTGACCAGGGTTGCTGCAGTTATGGCACCAGGGAGCTCTGTCGTCTAGAAATTGTGAGGACATCATGAACTGCAGCAGTGGCTGAAGGTGAAAGCTGTGCAGACATGGGGACCTCTAGGTTGTTCAGTTACTGTAGGCTTTTATATTCAGGGTTTTGCACTCACATCCTGAGGGAAGGCCCCTGACTTACACGGCATCCTTGCCCACCCTGCCAGGATGACCCTGCTGCTGCCGTGGTGGCCAGTGAGCCTTGCTGCAGTGGCTCCGGGTATGTTCCTCACGCAGAGCTACTGTGGTAATCTTCAAGGCATAGCAGTCTTCAGGAGAACAGACACGAACTATTCAACCCACCAGACCAAGACCCTCTCCCAAGCCCACCCATCCATGTCCCCGCTGACAGCCCTCATGAAATGCAGCCCCATCTGCTTGGGGCCAAGGCATGCGGAGCTGGGACTCATTCCCACCATCAGCAACCCAAAGCGGTGCGTGCAGTTGAAATCAACCATGTCGGCTGCATTGTGGGAGGTTGCAAAGGACCATCCCAGAAGATGGTGGCTCGTTTTACCTTAGACACTGTCCCGGCCCTCTCAGAGAGCCTGCCTTGCCCTGGAGATGATAGTGTCCCTTTGCTGGGCTGAAATATCTCTGACTGCAGACGTGGATCACGATAGGTGAGATGAATCCTGTCCCAACATACATGCCGAGAGCGTCCAGATGGAGAATTAGCGTAGAATATCAGATGCTCCTCACGTCTTTCCAGAGAAACCTTTGAGTCATTTGCTCCGAGGCTGTGTGGGTGTGTGGGTATTTGTGCTCATGCACGTGGGTTTGCACCTGGCTACTTGTGCAGACAAATTCATGTTGTGCCCATGCGTGCACTCTGTGGGCATACTCAGACCCTGTGTCGTGCCCCTGCAGGCTTGGGCACCTGGTGCGTGTCTGCGGGCAGGGGTTGCTGAAGAACATATGCAGACCCCCACGCAGTTGCTGGATTTCCTCACAGGCAGCAGCAGACGAGGTGAGGCTCCCAGCGTGGCCACCACGGCTCTGTGCACCGATGCTCTCAGAGCAGCGCGCTGCCTGAGCAGAGCAAGCTGGTGGAGACAAGATAACATGCCATGGGGAGCAAAGCCGCTTGGATCACCTCTAAAATGCCTTATGCGATCAGACACTTATCACCTTAAATCCCCAGCTTGTCCTAGGTCACGTACCACAACCGGTCTATTACTAATATCATTAAGATCCCTTTGCTGGCTTCTAAATAATAAGCATAGGCGGGGACGCTGTGATTAATGGAGGGCTGATGGATGAAACCCCCTGTCACCATTTAATACCTGTAACAATAGATTCATTAACTAGGATTAGTTTCAGACATAAGCTTTCTATACCCATGGCTATTACTCACTCAGTTCATTAACAGGACAGCATTAGTTCTGGTACCTTTGAGCTAGAATACATCCTGCATACAAATGATGCCCAGCACTGTAACTTTCAGGAAATCCGAAGACTGTTTATAAAAAGCTGGAATCTCTTAATTTAAACCTGTCAGCAAAGGCATTTCTGCTCTCATTTTCCACGTGCTTCATTTCTGAAGGTGAAGGATGGGGGTGATGTGCCAAAATACAGGTTCCTGCTGCCCCAGCTCTTGCCATGGGTAGATGCTGTGGGCTGGGGTGGCCACCCCGGGAGATCCGTGGGGTGAGCTCTCTGTGCTTGCTGGGTGCTCACCACGGCGTGGCACTCTTGTTTCCCAGGAATTAACTCCAGAGAGTTTTACACGGTGGTTATTTCCCCACGCCACCAAACGTGCTTAAAGGGGCTGACTGACAAGCTGGCTGTGCGTTGCTGTGTCCTGAGGATTTATCCTCACGGTATCCTCCCAGGTTCAGCCAGTCTGTGGGAAGAAGGAAAACACTTTTTTACCATATCTGGTGTGTTTTGAAGCATATTTCTGCTTATGGTCCATGGAGACAGGTGGTTGGACACTACTTGGTGGGGATGGGATGGATGCAGGTGATGGAGGATCTCTGGTGTCTGGAGAAACGTGCAACCAAGTGTCTGCAAAAGGGGATCTGGGGAAGTTGAGGTGGCACTGGGATAGTGCAGCCAAAGAGATGCCGAGACTTTGGGATGTAGCTGGTCAGTGTGGGAGACGAGGGGATGTGTTTGCCGTCCTCATTGATTGTCACACAGGGAAATACTCCAGCTGTAACTGCCAGATGTTTGCTTAGCTTGGGACTTTGCACTAGCGGCTTAGCTGTGGTGGGGCATTAGGTGAATGAGACTTCTTGTCTCCTCTTGCTTAACAAGAGAGCAAAGCTACAGAGATATCTGCCTGGCTTAGTTTTCCAGAGGTTCTCCTGCTAATCAGGAACCCAAGGGATGGTGTTCAAGAGGGGGATCATTTCTGCAGTGCAGTTCAGTGGGTGGTTGCACAGGCTGGGTGGGATGTCCTGCCAGGCGGGGGGTTGAAAATCCCCCGTGTCTTGGGTGGTCACAGGGTTGGAACTGGCAAAATAAGCATTTTCCAGTACTTCTAGATGAGTCCTATGCAGGGTAACTAATGCCCTGGCACTCCCCAGGGAGGACATGGCGTTAGCTGCCCCCTCCCAGTGCACGGAGGAGCAGCGAGAGGTCCCACCGTTTGGGGCTTAGCTGCTGCACTCACGCAAAGACTAGCTGAGACAGGATACTCCCCTTGACAGAAAAGTCATGGAAAAATGTGTGTGTATCCAAAAATATTTGAGAGTTGAAGTCAATCTGCAGGATTTTAGTCTACTGTGGAAAGTGCCTTCTCAGTTTATCATAATAAGTGTGATAAGTTCATTGTTACAGAAAGTGCACAATATGTTTGGCCCAAAAAGCAAAATAAGGCTTCTGAGGATGCAAAAGCAAAGCTGAGTTCTTGCATTTTGATACATTTCAATCTCAGCCTCCTCCCTATTAGTATGCAGTGCTGAGCCAGGGGGGTAGGAGCTGCGATTTTGCACATATGGAAAGATAGGAAAGATAACCCATTTCCTCCAAGAACATTAACATGGGCTGGAAGAAATCACTTTGGGACTGAGAGAGGAACTGGGGCAGGAGGGGGGAGGAGAGGAGGTAATTACATTTCATAGATAATGATTTAGATGGCACGAACCAAGACCACGAACACTAGCCCTGTGGTCAGGGGGCAGGAGGGGTGCACAGACAGTGGCGAGGCTGCAGGGCATCCCTCTGAGCAGCAGCCAGTGCTCCTGGTCCACCTGTGAATGACGGGGATTACGAAGGTCTTTGAAGATGCCATGCTTATAGTGCCATGTGCGTGTTTGCAACACAAGGTGGGAATGGTGCATTTGACCAGAGGTTAATTTGAGGGACAGCTTCAGATCAAGTACTGAAAGAAATTAGGAGTTGTGAGCTCTGGTGCACACCAGCTGCCTGGTCCAGCTGCTGGTGAAAAGCAGTTCAACCAGAGCTGCTTGATTTCTCTTGAGGGCAATGAGGAGGACAGAGTAGTGCACCCAGGGCAGATTAGCCCCGTGCACTGGTCCAGACTGGTACACAACTGGCTGAGCAGCAGGTTATGGAGGACCTGGAGGTTATGGGAGTCTGGTCTGAGCACTGGCCAACAGCACGTGCTCACTTCGCATAAGGCAAATGTACCATGCTATGCTGGGACAGCCACAACCGGCAGATTGAGGACAGTTATCCACTCCATGCAGCATGGGTGAGGCTGCATCAGAGTACCGTGTCCAGTGCTGGGCCCCCAGTTCAAACGGGATGTGGGGAAACTGGAGCAAAGGGATGGTGAGGGGCCTGGGGCACACAACCTGCGAGGACAGTGGGCTGCGTTAGTCTGGGGAAACGTGAGCTGGTAGCAGCCTGAAGCTTCCTGAAGGGTGGGTACAAAGGTGATGGAGCCAAACTCTTCCTGGCTGTGGCAGACAAAATAACAAGGGACAGTGTCCACAGATTACAGCTTGGGAGGTTCAGGTTGGATATGAGGGAAATCTTTTTCCCCAGGAGGACGGTGCAGCTCTGAGAAGGGTCACAGAGACAACAGGCACCTCCTTGCTTGGTGAGATTTGGCTAGGCAAAGCCATGGCTGCCCCGGTCTGGTGCTGGTGACAGTCCTGCTCTGACACAGAGGATGGATTGGGACCTCCAGATGTCCCCACCACCAGCACTGCTGTGGCTCTGCAAAGACCAGGAGCGGCTGGACAGACAGAGCGGACGAGCTGTGCAGCCAGGCACAGCCCTGGGGAGAGCCCGCCAGCAGGCACCTGATGCTACCAGCATGCCTGCTCGTCCTGTCCTGCTCCTGACGATGTCCCAACCTGGTCATAACAGCCAAGGATGGCAGCAGGCACCATGTCCCTGACCTGAACTTGCTGTTAGTCTTCTGCAGCACCTGTGGGGTTGGCGAGGAACCGGCATGGATAGCGATGCTCCTGCTCTCTCTGCCTGGGAGAAATGAGCCCCTGCTCCATCCCACATGGCAGGCAATGCCACAACAGGATCAGTGACAGGAATTTTCTGTAGGGAGGATTTAAATAAAAATGGGGAGGAGAGGTGGAAAGAGATGGAGGGAAACATCTATTTTTTTTTTTTTTTCCCACTGCAGATTCCAGCTTTTAATCAAAAACCAGAAACAGACTTTGACAATTATGGCTCATTCTGATGAAAGATTTTTAATGAAATCTGAAACTGTCCATAGGGAATAGAAGTTTAAAAAAAAAGTAAATAATGAAGTCAATCAACCATCTGACCAAATTTGAGCCACCAACAAGTTTATTGAGAAAGTGGGAAGTGGTGTGACAACAGTGGGGAGGGTGTTGGGGTGCGTGGCCATGATGGAGAAAGAGGTGGACACGTTGTGGTCAGGAAGATTTGGGACATGCCAAATTGCACTGTGTGATGTGGGATGCTCCCTGGGGCTGAAGGGTATGCTCACATCCCATCGCTAGCTGTGAGAGGCATGTGGGGACCCTGGATGGCCACAGCTCCAGGGACAGTGACTGCACCGGGTCACGGCTGCTTCCCCGTGTGGCAGGTCAGCAGTGGGGGTTGCCTGCACCTCTGCCAGACACTGCCCGCTGCATCGCTGTCAGACATGCACAAGGTGTTTCCTAGAGCACGCATGTTCTCGGTGCACACACACATCCACGCACGTACACATGTTTATGGACTTAAGAAGGGGTGCAGCTCAGCTGGTTTCACCACTAAAGGGGTAGACACCAAAGCCGGTGAGAGGAAGGTGACCGTCCCCTTGGAGAATGGGCATGCAGATGGTGGAGGAAGCTCTCACATCCTACTCCAGCAGTGCTGCAACATGCACGCTTCCATGAAATGAGCTCAGCCTATTGAGTTCTGCATGAAAAAGGATCTGACCCCAGCAGTGCCTGTCTCAAACAGTTTCACTTGGAAACGACAGAGGAAGCAAAGCTCGCACCTGACCCTGGTCCTAATCCAAGAAGAGCTGAGGCAAGTCAGAAAGCAGGTCCCACCCACAGTAAGTGGTAGGTACCCTGTGTTTATAGTAATAATAATAATTTACCCTTCACTATCACCTTCCAGCTGAAGAGCATAAAGCCTTTTGCAGGCATTAATTATCATTAGCCTAATGACACGGTTGATGAAACGGAGGCTGTGAAAGCTGGAGTGATTCACCCAAGGTCCCAAGGCCCCTGCGGTGGCAGAGGCAGGAGTTACAGGCAGGTCTCCTCGGTGCAGGCAGGGGATGCAGGGCAGGCTCTGGGCTTGGGGCGGGGGCACGGAGAGCTTCGCCTTGCCTTGGGGAAATCAGCAGTTAGCCGGCCGGTTGCAGGTTGGATGTGGCCGCATTCCCACCTCCTCCCCGGGACATCCCCGCTGGCTGGGGATTGCTCCACAGAGGTGGAGTGGGTGGCCATGGGTGGGCAGGCAGGCAGCGTGGTCTGCTCCATGAGCCTGGCAGTGGCTGGAGGAGCCCCTCGGTGTTGGGGACCACAGTGCTGGGACCCTCCCAGGTGTGCCCAGGGCTGGACCATGGCAGCGCACCCAGCCGAGGAGCCGGGGAGCTTTGCCCGGGGTCTGCAGGGGAGGTGTGGGCAGAGCTGCCGGAGCCCCCCCAGCTGCAGAGGGCAGAGCATCTGCCATGGGGTGCAGAGCCCTGCTGGGCACGGGGCTGGCAGCGAGGGCACAGGAGCCTGTTAGCACCGCGCGGGAATTTTCTTTTAAGGAGTGGAATGATTTATGGATTACTACTGGCTGTGACAGGGTCGGCTGCCAGACCTGGGTGATTTGGGGTTGGGGGCACAGGAGGATAATGGGGACAAATTGGGGCCCGAAGGAATGTGCACCGCGCGGAGCAGGGGGAGGCAGGGGGGGCAGAGGAGGTGCCGCCTTCTTCTCCGTTCCCAGACACAACCTACTCTCATTATCCTGAGCCACCACAGGCGCTAACGCACACAAATATATTCTAATTTATTAGAGCTGGCAAAGATCTCTTTGCAGAGAGTGAACGTTTTATTTTTGAGGCTCAGTGGTTCAAGTGTTTGAAAGGGCAGCATTCTCTGTGCCTCCAATGTGGGGCTAATGATAATCTAAATTAGTTATTGGAAATAATTACCAAGGCTTTATTGTGCCAAGCATAGCAGAGCCCTGGAGAGCAGTCGTGCTCAGACACGGCCATGCAGCTAAAAGCTTTGATGCTTCATTAATATTCAAGGGGAGTCTTTGGCTGTTTTCCCTCCTCCCCTCGCGAGCTGCCGCAGCTCTCTGAATGAACCCGAGGCCTCCGGTGACACCGGCGAGGGGCCTGCCGATTGAAATTAGCAGTGGTACAATATCAAAGTTCACTGCACTCCTAATCTCAAATGGAAAAGGTGGGTTTCGGAAGATGCTATCGCTCCGTGCGGCGGCGAAGATTCAGTGCCGAGACGGCTTCTTCTGGCTCCAGGCGCCTGGTTCCGGGCTGAGATAATGCTGGAGAGGTAGCATCTCCAACGTTGTCCTACACAGCTGGGTTTTATGATATAATGGACCAAACCGGCTGCATAATTAATCAGCCTATATTTTTCCCCTAGTAAATCTTCCTGTGATGGGCAAACAGAAGCCCTGGAGCTGTGTTTGCCTGCCAGATCCGTGGTGGTGCATGTGTGTCTTTTTGTTTTTCTTCTCCCCATCTCTCTTTTGGAATAAATGCTGTGATTTGAAAGTGACTCTAGCACTATTCACGAGGATGTGGGGATCTCAGGGCTGCTATTATTTTTTTGCATGTGAAGCAGCTGCAGCCTCCCTTCCAAAAACCTTTGGGCTCTGAGCAGGACGGCAGGATGTATTTTTGGATGCGGACTTGGCCTGGCAGGGCTCCAGGGAGAATTTCCTCTCCTTGCTCAGGATTCTGCACTAATCAACAATTCAGTCCCGGTGCCTGCGGGCAGGGCTCAGAGCAGAGGTACCGTCCATCTCAGAGATGATAACCATGCTCAGCACATATCCGCAGAGCCCTGTGGGCTCGACCCGCCACCGTCAGAAGCAATGGCAGGATTCCTCCGGTTCAACAAGGGCTGGGTGTAAAGAGCAAATCCTTCTAGCTTGCAAGATGGGGAACAGCTGCTGCGCCTGTTTTCCAGGCAGGCAGTGTAGGGATGCACACTAAGTCGGGACAACCCAGGAATTTCAGTCCCCGCCTTGTAACCACCATGCAATGGCTAAAAGCACTGCGAGTCCCATAAATACTTGGGCAAATCCTGCCATGCTCTGAAAGGCTTTTGTGCCAGCCTGGAAGTGTGGGATAGGGACGGACCCCACGCCTCTCCCAGGAGCCCACGTGCTGGCGGGGGTGGTCGGCGTGCGGGGAGCCCCGGTGCCGCGGCAGGATGCGGCGTGCGATGAGTCATTCCCCGCTCGCCAGGTCGCGCTTCCATCCCACGCCGTCTCGGCGGGTGAGTTATGGGACTTCTCCTCTGCTGAGCAGGCACAAATCATCAGGGCCTGTCAGAAGTCAGGATGAAGTGGGCTGGCTGGAGAGTCCACACTAGTCCTTTAACAAGATTGATGCTTTGCCGCTTCCCAGGTCTGAGTTCAAGAATCTATATTTTATTCCTTCCCTTCTCTCCCTTCTCTCTGCCCTGTTCGCTGC
Organism: Aramus guarauna; assembly: GCA_013400195.1. Lineage (NCBI taxonomy): Eukaryota > Metazoa > Chordata > Aves > Gruiformes > Aramidae > Aramus > Aramus guarauna. Next base: position 79,521 of record VXBL01005387.1, on the reverse strand, counting down.
TGCAGAAACCCGCTCTTATAATTCCTGGTCAGGTTTGCGTGTGTGAGGTGGTAATGTGTCTCCTTGGGAAGAAAAAAATTGTTTCTAGGAAAGATTTATGAAGGAATGAATTATTTAACCTCACACTCCTGGCTACCCCCGCGCCTGCCCGCCAGCAGAGGCAGAGGACCAGAGAACTTCGTCCAAGGAAGCCCAGGTCCAGATGGGCCAAGATCTGACTGGTGCTGCTTGGCACGTGGTGTGGGGCTCACTGGGGACCCCGGTGGGCAGAGGCCAAAGCTGATGCTGAGTCTGCAAGCCATGGATGTCCCTGCTCTTGTCAGGTGCCCCTGCCCAGCTGCAGCCATCACCTCCTGCCTGTCCTCGAGAGCACTGTGGAGGTACGTGAGAGCAGGGAGAAACCAGAGGACAACAGCTGGTAAAATATCTGAGTGGTCTTCTGCCAAGGCAGGACATCTCTGCCCCACCAGGACAGGATGCTGTGGTGGAGCTCTACCAGCATGAGCCCTCTCTTGGCCAGACCCCAAAGTCATTCCTATCCATTACCCAGGCTTGGAGCTTCCTGCTGTGTCTTTGACTTCATGGGAGCCGGACAAACCCAGCCTGAGCCCCACGGGAGCGATGGGGCAGCACGGGGAGGTGGCGTGGTGGGCAGCAAAGGGGGCAGGCAGCAGGGGTGGTACGGGCAGGGCTGGTGTGGGAGCATGATGCTGGTTGTCACTGGTGCATGGCAGGGCCAGGAACACAAAGCAGCCCAGCCCAGGGTTTTGCAGACCCAGGGCAAACTGAAAGGGACAAAACATGTTTGCAAGATATTTTTCCCTTGAAAATGACGATTTCTGAAGGAAGTGCCTGTCTGCAGCGAATTTCCAGAAAGAGAAAAAACACACACAAAAAATTGGTTTGTGCGAATTGAAAACAAAAACCTGCCAGACGTTCCCTGCTCCTCACTCGCCCGCCCCCTCGAAGAAATATTGGCAGAAGACAGGGAAGGGAAGGGAAGCCAGAAAACTTTTGAAGAAAAATATTAATGAAAACCAAACCGTTTCTGCTTCTTTTTTAATTTCCAAAGGGGACATCAAGTGCTCCCTGCCCTGTCCTCTGGACTCGTCGCTGACCCTGGAGTGAGGACGGGAGTAATACTGGTCCAGCCCGGCTGCTGCTTGTCAAAGAGCCAGCCCCCAGCCCCTGGACCTGGCACATCTTGCTCTGTCAACTCCTCTTCCATGGCCTGGGGTCCTGGAACAGCTTCTGATCCCCAGGAAGCATTTGGGAATGGGCCCTGGCTGGGGAGCTGGGTGATGTCCCAGGCAGGAGAGGAGCCCCAGCACGATGGGCATCTGGACAGTGATGCTGTGTTCGGAGATGAGTGGATGGAGATCAGATGGCCATGCTGGAGGTGTGGAGTGAAGGAGAGCATGGGTTGCTCAGGGGTCTGGAGAGCCTTAGCCAGCATGAGAGTGGCCTGCCTGAGCAAAAGACCCTGGAAACCCCCAAAAGGAATCTCAAGTGCCAGCCTGCCTGGGGACATGGTGCCTAGTCTAGAGACAGAGCCACCGAGTGACACTGTCAGTGTGTCCCGTGGCTCCAGCCCCACTGCACAGCAGCAGCAGGAGAGGTGGGAAGGGTTTTCTTTCCAGCTGTAAGCTGAGAGCCCAGGCAGGAGTTCAGACATGAACATGACAGGAGGATTTGGTGGAGGCAATGGAGTTCCCAATGCTTCTCTTGCAAAATGTGCTGAAGGACTCAACACCTGCTTTCTGAAGGCTGCTCCTCCTCAGCCACAGTACAGCACCGTGATGGAGGGGAGCCAGTCCCCAAAATACCTGACCTTGCTGCTGCAGGAGACACCAGCCATGAACAGCACCAGGCAGAGTCCCTGCCGGATGACCTGCTGATGGAAGAAATCTCCTCCAGGACAGCCAGCTGGGTGTGAGGATTGAGCAGGGGAACTGCGGAGGGACGGAGGCTGCTGGCACTGCGGCATACGTGGTGTAGTGGGATCCTGCACAGGACACACTGGAGTCCCATGCTGCAGTGGGGTCCAGCAGGGTCCTGCAGTGCAGCAGCATGCTTTGGGCATCCTGAGACCCCACCATGTCACTGGTGGGGCAGACTGGGATGCTGGAGGGCATAGTGGGTTGTATACTGGATTCCACTGGATTTCACTGGCATCTCCTGGGAGGATGAGACATAGTGTGGGAGTCCCTCCTTGGGGTGGAGAGCACTGGGCAGTGGCACAGTAGGACTGTGCACGTTGGTGGGATATACTGGGGTCACTGGGACGTGGCAGTTTTCCAAGAGACATCAGGATGAGAAGACAATGCTGTGCAGCATCTCTCTGTGACAGCAGGACAGTCATGAAATGGCATCTCCTCTTGCGGACAGGGCAAGGCAGGCGGCTGGAGCCTGACCCTTCTCAGCTCACAGAGGTTTGCTTGGGGAGATGGTGCCCTCCTGGCTTGCTGTGCAAGGGGAGACTCAGATCCACTTGCCTGATTTTGCAGGGTGCTCGTTCCCCCAACCAAGTCCTGCCAGCACTGGCTCTAGGCTTCCCAGCCAAGTGTCATGGAAATACAGATGCAGGTCCTGTGAGGGGGCTCTAGGGCCAAGGGGGTCTGGGAGGGGGCTGTGGAGTACCAAGGGGGGTGAACTGCATGGGGAGGCATTAGGGGTGAGCCTTGGACAGTCAGGATGAAGGAGGAGGTCTCCCTATTCCTCTCTTTCACACATGGGGTGTGGGATGTGCACTCCAGGACTGCACTTATCTCCACTCAGGACTCACTGACCCCCTTCTCTGTGCAGCCACCTACTTCTACCACTGCAGAACACAACCGTCTTCTTCCTGCAGCTGCCCCTAATCCATCTCTTGCATCTCTAAGGCTCCTTGGGAAAAAGAATAAGGAGTCAGAAGTCATGGCCCTACTCCTGTGTGGGTAGGGGAGAAGAAGCTGGAGGAACTGGTCAGCTTGAGCTCTGCTCCCATTGCTGCTGGAGCTGCGGTGGGCATGGCTGCTGCAGCATGTGCTGTCCCCCAGCCGTGGTATGCACAGCAGGTGCTGAGGCAGGCAGGATGCTGTGCTGGTTCACGCAGGCAGCTGCCTAGTGCCTCTCTGAAGAGATGGGGTTGCATCATGCAGCTCTACCTGGAAAGTACCACTCTCCATCCTCTCAGAAAGCTTCCACCCCTCCAGAGAAGTCCAAAATCTCAATGGAGACTTAACCTGGCAAGCAAAGTGCCTGGGAAAGCCAGGAGCAGGAGAGGCAGCTAACAGTACTGGGGCAGGAGGAACAGAGTAATTCCACCCTGCACCCCACAGTGAGCCATGTCTGCTGGAAGGGCAGCTCTGCCACAGGGAAGCAGCACAGACTGGTGCTGCCTTGGCCAGGGTGAGCAGAGCCCGTGTGCCTTTATATGCCATGAGTTCATCAGGTCTCTCTCACCCTTGCTGCCCCTTGTCCCCAGCCATCCTGGCTGGGCTTGTCCTGGAAGCAAACCTGCAGGCACTAATGCTGCACCAGGGCTTGGACCTGCCTCACCCTGCTGACCACACACCGACCACCCCAGGACCATAGCAAAGGTGGGATTTTTAAATGCCAGAAATCCTCTGCAAATACTGTTTTGTGGTAACCAGCCACACGGCTTCAGTCTGCAGAGATCTCCGAGCATGCACAAAAAGCCTTACAAGGCGCACAAGAAGGATTACACTTTACAACGCGCATACATGCGCTGTGTGCACACAGTCATGCTTACGCCTTGTGCATCCAAAACAATGCTCAAAGACACCCACAATAATGCCTCCAGCTTTCAGTTAAAACTAATTTTAACCAGCAAACACCTGCCAAATTGATTTTACGGGTTTGACACCGGTAAATCACTTGAAATTTCAAGCCTCCACAAAATTTGCATTCTGCTATTTTCACATCTCTTGGAAATTCTCGACTTTGGCTGGTTTCACTGTGGAACTTTTTTACAAAGCAGCCCAGGGGCCAGAAGGCAAGGAGCAGAAAAATGGCAACACGAAAGACTGCTGGGAAACACTGAATGGTTTGCGCTGCATTTTGGGGTCTGATATTTGGGTCTGGCTTATCCTGAATTTAATGGACTTGTCTGTAGGTGAACAAATCCTTCACCTGATGGAATCTGGCTTGTGGATGGGGTACCCTTGTGGTTATCTCCCAAAATAGAGAGCAAATTACACTGTCGTATGTCAGGGTGGCTCAGGAGGGCAGCTTTGCTGAACCCTGTCTGTAATGAGCGTGGAGCCTGCACTTCACGTATTCCATTTTGCTCAAGAGGAGGATGAAATCAGATGGAAACCACAAATGATCATGATGGTCCTGACTGACAAAATCATCTCACAATGGTCCTTTCTGCAGAAATGGTTAATGGGGTGGTATATCAGGGGATTTTGGTGTATCTCTGCATAGCCGGACGGGTTGGGCCCAAGGAATAGCCATAAAACCAGGTTTTATTCTTTCTGACCCTGATGTGTTAAGTAGCTAATGGTGCTTGTGCAGAGAGTTTTTCTGTTGCTTTTGTGTAACAAGGATATAAGAAATGAAAAATCAAAGGGTCTTTAAGGTGTTCCTGAAAACAACAATGCCACTAGAGGAGGATTTTTATCTCTGAGCTTTTTAATGGGATGGTTATCTTATACTTCAGTATCCCAGCTGTTGTGTGGCTGAATGTGTCCTGCAGTTTCTTTTTCTTCTAAGTGGGCTGCTTGTGGCGAAGGGTCAGAGTGGTATCGCCTTTGCTGGGCATATTACATGGCCTGATTCCCCTCTCACTTGCAGCCACACAGGAGAGGATGAACAGGCGAGGTACATGGGATGAGGCTGATATAAGCTAGAAGAGAATACCCTTATTCTGATCCCAGTGCTTCCCACCAACTTGTCCTCCTAGTGCCTGCAAGTGAAGAAGGGCTGTGGCCAGACAGCATCGTGGAAGAGAGACCCAAAAGTGCAGAAACAGCTGGATACTGTGGTGGAGTGAAACGAGACATTTAATATAGAAAAGGAGAAAGGATCAACTCTAAGAAAACCAAAGAACTGCAGACACCTGATGTGTGAAAAGACCTGAAGGGCAGTCTGAACAAAGGTTGACACCCTCAGAAACGGGCTTAGAAACCCAAGGCAAAAGGAGGAGGCTGGTAGTAGAAAAGAAAATGGAGTGGAGACCTAGCTTTGGTGCACCAGAGGTCAGGGAGGAGCAGTGGAAGATAAGCCATAAAAGATAAAATAGCAGCTAGTCCTGAAAGAAGAAAGCTGGAGGTAATAGTGTTAACCAAGACACAGAGGTTGAGGTGAAAGGGGCATGCAGAGAACACTGAGAGAGGGCAGAGCAGATGGAGGTGTGTGGACTCTCCTGGCAGGGACACGTGGTGGCCAGGTTTCTGCTCTCACAGGTCAAGGGTGTCTAGGCCATGGTGAGGAAGACGAGCAAGGTGACGAAAGACTTCAGAGAACTTCTGTGGTTGCCTTTTGGAGAAGGGCAAGGAGTGAACACAGTGGAGTTGGTAGGTGATCTGAGTTTGTGAAGAAGGCTTTGCCACTGGGAAAGGGTTGTTCATAAATGTGGGATTTTCCCTGGGGACTTAGGGAACTGGTCTTCTGGGGCTGAAGCTGGCACAACCAGTAAGAGAAGTCTGGAATGAGTATGGGAGGAGGTGGGGAAGATGCTGCCGTGCCTTCACATTGCCTGGACACTGCACCAGCACTGTTGAGTATACCCTTTTTGAGCACAGGAATGATGGTATGGAAATGGAAGTGACCACTGCCTTGGAGGTAAGAAAGCTCCAACAGTTTAATTAACTGAAATTATGGGGAACCAGCTCACCGCTGCATGAGAGTCCTGGAAGAAATGGTTCATGAAGGAGCAGAACTGGTAGCAAGGAGTCAGCCCAAGGCACTACCACTGTATTGGAGACTGTAAAGCATGTATCTTAACCTGTAAACGTGGGGTAGATATTCTCGCCTCTGTCATATGTGAGATTTTAGAGCTTATGTTAAATGGGACAGCAGTTAAAGTCACTGAGATGTATGGAAAAATGGAGTAAAATGCAACATGGGTTCTCCAAAGGTAGCTTGTCAGACACTAAGCAAGCCACAGCTTTTCTGCACAAAGGCAATGCATTGCATTCCATCTGTCTAGATTTAAACAACTATCGGATAAAGCACCCATGGGAAATTATTAGCTAACCTAGAGAAGATGGGATCGCAGAATTAAAGTGGATAAAGAACTTGTGAAGGGTGAGTCTGCAGTGGATAATATTAAAAGAAGGTTATCTGGAGGAAGAAAGATAAGTAGTGATGTTCCCTGTGGACGGGTCTTGGGACTGTCTCAGTGAGTGTTTCCTTTCTTGGCCTTGGTTGCACCCTGCCTGGAATACACATAAAGCAGGAGGATGACCATGTCAGTAGGAGCAGAGCAACCAAGAAAGGAAGAGCAGAGAGCAGCAAGGAACGGGAGAGTACTTCCCTTGCCAAAAAACGACGTCAGGCAGGCCTTCCAGCCAGCAAACGGACGGCACCTCCTCGGCTGAGAGCTCAGATAAGACCAGGCAGAAACAGTTCAAGTATTTCTGTACTGATGCCAGGAACATGAGCAATAAAATGGAAGAATTAGAAGGCCTCATCCAGGAGGAATGAATAATCCTGGGAACTGTGGATACGGGAGAACTTATCTTCCAGGGCATAGATGGAGAACAAGTGCTACAGATATCCTTGATCACAGTCAGATTGCTCTACCAGCCAGAAACAGGGGAGATGAATTTAGGTTTCTTTTTCTAACGAGAATAATAAGAGAATTTGCTCCTGATGATAATCTCAGATTGAACTGCCATGTTTTGGTTTGGTGTCTCTTAAATGGGCTGGGGTGGACACGAACTGGTCTCTACCCAAGGTTTGGATGTTGACATGCAGACTGAGAAATGAAGCAAACCAGATAATGAGGCTTCCTGGCCGGGGAGGTCAGAGGGTGACTACGGACAAATGGCCAGTTCTGCCTGGAGCCTACATCCCTGCAGGAGGAGAGGGCTGCAGGGAAAGGCTCCTGGTCCCCTCGATGGACGCGCCCCAAGCCAGGCACAGCCAGAGAGCTGGCAGGAAATGGTGGGACCGGGAGGGGAGGGAAGCTGAGGCCAGGAAAGGTGGGACACAAGTAGGAAGGGTCGATGTAAGGCCTTTGTAAGGAAAACCTAGAGGCAGGAGATCTATCGTTTCTGTGGGCAAGAGAGAAACTCAGGCAGAGAGCTGCCTGTGTGACACCAGGAACATTTTCTCCTGCTGCATAATGAGGTTGCCAAGACTGGAAGTGACTACTGGCCTGCTCAGCGCTGGCACGCTGATGGCACTTTCTGGTGAGAGCTACTTGCAGATTCAAGGTTAAGATGGGACGGTCTTTGGGCTTTGCTTTCCTCTTGGCTGTGAGAGCTTCACCTGTGCTGATGCTGGGGTACCTCTGCTCTGGGGCATGTTGTAGCCTCCAGACTTTCTGTAGGCATTGAAGGTGAGCTTGAGAAGATGTTGGAAGGGAGGAAAGGAGTATCCTGGCCCTAATCTTTATTCTCCAGTTGCTTGCCAGGGTTGTGAACTGGCCTCAGTGGCCCATCCCTGTTCCTTTGGGCAGTGTAACAAGTCCAGACCCCTGCACAATGTGAACCGCACCGCTCTGTCGAGTCGATGGCTGCAGAAGCACTTGCTTTCTGGCACGTTTCCTGGCATGTTTCCTGGAAGCAGTGCCCCAGCCCCTCTGCCCTGAGCTGGGCCAGCTCGGCAGCACCTGCAAGGGCTGGAGAGCAAAGCGTTGCACAGGCTGCTTGTCCAAAGCCATTAGTGCTTGGCACCCTACTTCTAGGCAAATGAGCCAGTTAACCTGATCAACTGAACATGTGGGCACAAATATGAGCAGCCAGCAGAGCATTACCTTCCTTGTCCTACACGTGAGGCTCCTGCTAATACAGCCCTCGTGTGACAGCGTGGCAGGGCTGACTCAGATGGAGTGTGTCACTGCGCCAGCCCCCAGCTCCCCGTCTGTGCAGAGATGCTCTCACCCGGCTCTATGCCTTGCTCCGGGAGCCACTCTGCCATCCCCTTCCAGCATAATTTGGGGTTACTTCAGTCCCCTTCTCCCGAGCGCCTGGGGGAAGTCTGGGCTCACGCTGTGCCCGCAGAAGCATTCCATCATTTGCTTCCTCCTCTCCACCTCCTCATCCCACTGCTGCTGGGCAGCACCTCTGCATCTATGTCAGGTGGAAGATTTTGCTTCACCTCCTGAATTCCACCACACCTTAGGTGTGTGGGCAATTACCCAGTAACTCTGCACACACCCTGTCAGCTCTAATTACCCGGCAGAGGCAGCACAAGAACAGAGCAGCAAACCGTGTCATCTTCCAGCTGCCCTTTGCCAAGGGAGGCTGGTGCAGGTAATGCGGTGGGCATTGCTGACTCAGCCTCCCTCGCCTGGATGGGACCCGTGGCTGGGCACCGTAGCACCATCCCTCATTCCTGTAGGATCACCACACAGCCAACGGGAGATTTGATGGACCCAACATGGAGGAGTTCATTAGTAAGAAAAGGTCCAGGGCACCAAATGCTCCCTTTAGCAATGGCAGAGCGGCCCCAGGGCTTCTGTGTCTGTCTCTTCTTGCACATGGTAAACATGGATGCTCTGCAGGTCACTGGCTCCCTGTCCAGAGCTGGGCCAGTCCTGCCAGAGCTGCACCCCTCCCTGCTTTCCCCAGAGCATCTCCAGAGTTGAGGCCAGCAGTCTGACAACGTTGCGCATGTCCTTGCATGAGGCAAACTGGCACCACAAACAATTATACCCCCAAAAACCCTGTACAAATCTTCTCTTCAAACTCATCTCCTCTGTGGTCATTCCCAGAACATCATGAACCTCCAGGTTTGCTCAGCTCACTGCACCCCAACATCTCCGTACCCTTTCTGGGGGTTGGGATGGAGCTGGCTCATCGTCCAGAGTGGGTCTTGTCTCAATGTCAGACCCTCGTGTCACTGTTCAGTGCCTGGGCTCTTGTGATTATGGAGAAAGGTTTGGAGTGAAGATTATAGTCTGAAAGAATTCCAGCCAAAACAGTGCAGAATTATGTTGCTGATGTCTGGTAAATGAGCCCAAAATGACATTTTGATCGGACTGAAGCTGGCTGTGAGGGCTGCAGTCAGTGTGCAACTGCAGGAAAAAAGGGCTACTAAAACATTTTTCTTTGTGCGTGTTCTAAATGAAACTTTTTTTATTGTAAAAACCCCCAAAAGAAGGAATAAAAGGAAAAAGAAAGGGAGAAAAGGAAAGGCTTGTAAAACATTTCATTTCCTGTAGAACAAATGCTTTGGCATGACCCAAATTCACTCTTTTGATTTCCATTTCTTGCAAGTTAAAATGCTTTTCTTTCGATTTGCCTCAGCCTCTATCTCCCCCCTTCAGGTCCTTTGCTGGCAACTGGACCGAGAAATCCCCCTGCATCCCTGCCCCAGTAACTCCCTGCTGCTTCACCCTGACAGCTCTTGGTGCCTGATTCCCCCTGCAGCTGCCCGGCGCTGGGTGCAGGCAGGGTCTGCCCCACTGTGAGCCCAGAAAATCCTGTCCCAGGAAAGATGATGGAGAATCTCTCTGCCCATAGATGGGAAATGAAGGAAAGAGGTTTCCAGCACTGCAGATGCCGAGCGACATCAGAGAGGGGAGGCTTTCCTTCATGGGAGCGGAGTAAGCTGGCGGTGGGTGGTGGGTGATGGGGCAAGGGTCCAGCGAGCTCCGTTTCTTGTGATTTGAGCATGACTGAGCCTAGATCCCTGGGTGGGAGCACTTCTATAAATGTGAATAAATAAAGGAAGTAAATGACAGTCATTTTGGACGTTTTCCTGTATGTAAATGCGTTTCCTTGGTAATCACATCTCTAGTATTTCTGTTTATTTTTATACATCTGTTTTCGGTTAGCCCACAGAGCTCTGTGCTGAAGCACAGCAATATCCTTAGTTGTCCCTCACCTTGGCACGGGAGAGGGGCCACGCAGTCTCACAACATGCAAGTGTGCTAAGGCACCAACCCCCCCATGCGTGTCCACTTGCACACACACATGCACGCACACCCGCGTGGGGGTTCCCTCCACCACCGCCGATCCCACACGCACTTGGCAGGGAGGTGCAATGCCACAGGCAGCGGGGTCACTGGAACTGGGTTTTTGTGTCCCTGCCCTGTAGTCTGTTTGCGGCATGCTGCTGCTCTCAATGACACATTTTTAATTGTGCCTGTTAAGTAGCCTGGAGGTTTTTTAAACCCTGGGATTTGAGACATTACATCAGTATCTGAAGGTGACGGCTGGTCCGTGAGTGCCTGACCAGGACCCTGGTGAGAGTCCCCTGCTGCTCCCCTGGTCTGCTTGGGCTGAGCAGGGTGAGGGCAGGACACGGTGCCCTGGCTTTGAGCCCAGCTGTGTCAGGCTTTTTAACCACCCAGCACAGAGCTCAGCGCTGGGATCTCCCTGCCCCACAGCCCACCACTCTGCCTTACTTCTGATGCTCTGCTTGTCTTGGCCCCTCAGCACTGCCCTGATGATCTGCGAAGTGAGGGTGAGAAGTGGAACAGAGTGGGATGGAGGGCTGATGGCCCCATCCCCTTGCTCCCAGCGTGCTTTTGACCTGTGCAAACGGCTCACTGTTGATGGTCCCTGGCACCTGGAAGCCACCTTGCCTGGACCACCTGGTCTGGACCACCTTGCCTGGACCAACATGTGGTTTTGTGGAGAGACCAACAGGTCGGATGTTTACGGCTGCTTCCTACAGCCCTGGGCTGTTCCTGGAGCAAAGAGATTGGTATGTCCCTTCTAAGACACCACTTGTGAGACCTGGGACAGCCAGTGGGGCCAACATGTCCATGCACTGCAACAGTCACAGCGGGGTCCAAAGAGCTGGTGTGTCCTTCCTGTGACAGCACCCCACGCCACAAGCCTCAAAGCCTCCAGCAATTGGCCATCTCAGGTCCCCATCAAGCTGCAACACACCAGCTGACTGTGAACTCCTCACGGTGCCCATGATCTCCCATCACCCGTGGGAGCCCTGGATGGACTGAACTTTGCCTCATGGTCTCACTTTATGACTGTGTCTGTAGGTGTTTGGCTCGCAGCCCGTGAAAAAAGACTGTGAATGAGCATGGGAGGCACAGCCTGGGCTCCCTAACCTGATCCTCTCTGTGCAGTGGATGAACTGTCTAGGAAGACATCGATGCCCAGGTTTATCAGTGCCGATCACAGACTCTGCAAGACCGTGTGGCCACAAAAACCTATGCCCTGTTGTCTAATGGGGACTTTATTCACTGCCTGACTCTTGTAGGATAGTTGTTCCACTATTACTGGTACTTTTCTTTCACTCCGCCTGTTCTTACAGCCAGTCTGACACCAGGAGCCAAGGTTTCCCACAGTCTTCCCTCCCAAGCCGCAAAATGAGGTGTGCCTGGGGAGAGTCCTCAGGGGTGGGAAACCTGTGTCTCCCCCGCCGCTGGTCTCCTACCACCCAGCTGGGCATGCTGTGACTGCCCGGGGACAGTCCATGCTGGGACATGGTGATGGCCATAAAGCACCACGAGGACAGAGTCTCGTGGAGGGTAAGGGCTCAGCTGGCCACGCTGCTCTGCAAAGGACCCAGCAGTGCTGGGCTGCAGGTGCCCTCAGCACACCCCGTACAGCAAAGCAGGTGCTGGGTGAAGGACCCCACAGCAGGGCAGCTCCTTGCTGATGCCCTGAACGTGGTCCCTACTCATCCATCTCCCCAGCCCATTCACCCTCTTCTCAGGGCTGCCCATTTGGCGAGGCCAGGGGGATGAGGAAAAGTCTATGAGGGGGGAAGGGACCATGTTAGTCGGTCCCCAGAGCCCAAGTCTCTTTGACACTCCCCTGGGGACACCACAGCTGTTGCTCAGACATTTGCAATGCCTCGAGATAAATTGAGGGCTGAAATGCAGCTTAGAGATGCTGGCTGGCAGACAGAGGGGCTGGAGAATAAACCTTTCCAGTTCTGTTAAGGCTTTTGTTAAGGGTTTCCCCCCAATTTAAGCTAAAAAAGAACATCCTTAATATCCACAGTAACTCACATGCATCTCATCACTCCACGCACTCCGTCTCCTGACAGTCACAGCATCGCAGGAAGAAAGTCGACATTTGCTTTGTGCCATATACATCCCCCTCCCGCATCGTAACTTTGCACAAGATCCATATCCAGCCAAATAAGGTACCACCTCTGAGTGATAAATAAACGGGGGAGAACTTGCCAAGTTAAGCGGCTGTCTTCCTACCACGCAGCACCTGATAAAAGTTACTGCTGCGAGCATAATCTCAACCAGCACATGGCATTAACCCAAAGAAAAGCAGCATTTTCTCATTCACCTAAAATTATCCACCCACTGAAATAGGTACTATATTCTAGTGATAAACAGGAGCCGGCTGCTAGTTTAAGCACATGTTCTCCTACAATGTAGCACAAAAAAAGCCTGCTGCTTGGTATCATCTGCATGGCTGTAATGTCTTCTGCATCTCCATGTAGCTAGTCAGCTGGAAATAGCTGGTGTTCAGTGTTCATTTCAGATGCAAGCTCTTTGATAATGCCCGTACACACGCCGATACACGTATTCACACTGTTTCCAGTCGCTGTTTTGCTTTTTCATTACCTCTCAAGCCCAGTGTTTATTATTTGTGCATTTAACTGCATCCCAGGTAGAGACCCCAACCCTGTTGTGTCAGGCGCTGTACAAGCCCTCGAACTGAAAGGCAGTTCTTGCCTCTGAGAGCTGGCAGTGTCATAACCATTTTTGGATAGAAAAATATGACACTGCAAGGAAAAAAAAAAAACAACCTTGGATTGCATGTAAAGAAATAAAGCAAAATGCTATTCCCCCACTCCTGCTGTCTGTGCTCGAGCCTTCCAAGAAGTTCCTGTCCTCATCTGTTAGGGTATCATTTTACAGCTCAATGACAAACACAGAACTTGCCAGTTTAAACATATAGGTCTCATTTTTGCTCTCTGGTACACACAAGCATTTACCTTCCTGCTGCAGAGGTGCGTGGGAGAGCAGCTTTAGTCCCTGTCCCCTCGCAGTCTGTGGACAGAGGTATGGCGACAAGCTGGGGTGCCGGGGGTGTTGCCCCCAAGTCCTTTCCCTTATGCCCCCCACCAGCCCCATGGTGCTCTCCTCTTACCTGGTCCACACGTGCTCACGCTCAGCTCCTGCTCACGTCCACCCTGTTCTCTGCCATTCACCCCCATCGCTGGGGGAGGCAGGGAGCCCGGTAAAGTCCCAGTCTTACAGCCTTACACACAGAGAAGACAAACCAAACGAATACAGTAAATAAATCATATTAAATGACGCATTACCTATGAAATGGCATTGAATGCACACCACAGCCAGCTGGGCTGATGCTAATCACGCAGCTTTTTGCAGCACCCAGGCATTCCCCCAGCCCCGGGGGTGCTCTGGACGGTGGGTGGGGGGTTGCAGTGCATCCACGTTACTCTGCTCAGCCTCTCCCGACAGCGGCTTTCTGCTGCTCCGTGGCATGACTTTGCCTCGCAAGTCTGCGACTCAGCGTCTGCTCGCCCACGGGAGGCCTCTGCACCCTGACACAGCCAGCCAAAAGCACAGCCCTCCCCGGACCCCCCCACGTCACCCCGGGAGGGTGAGCACAGCCCATGACAGGGGTGCCTGGCCGTGGTGGTGGGGTTGGCGTACAGAGAGCAGCAGGAGTGCAGTCGGCGTGCAGCAAAGCACAGCTAATTGCAGCGGTCCCTGCAGCATGATAGATGGCTCGTGGACGTATTAGCCATTATGGACTGCAAGGCGTCGTTCTGAGATAAGGGCCTTAGGCTAGTGACTGATTTATGCCTCTTGCATTTTCTTGACGTTTTTTCCAGGAGCTTTAAAAGGATGGAGCGGCCAAGCCTAAATGTTGAACCATCTAAACTCTCCTCCAGTGTGTCAGGTGGGACTTGCAGGGGGAGCTGAGCAGGACATGGACCAAACAGCATTTGCTGCAAAATAACTCCATGCCCAGCGATGCTGGCCCCAGGAGGTGTGGAGCTGTGCTCTGGTCCTGACATCCCTGTTCAACCCGATGTGGCCTCGGGGCATGATGAGACAGGAGGTCTCTGCTGGAGGAGATGCTGGTCCCAGGGACCTCCAGGGCTGGGCAACGTGAACAGTCCAAATGTCCTGCTGAAAACCCAGCAAACTAATTTTTCCACATTCGTTTTAGTTTCAGGTGTCCAGTATAAACACGCTGTGTCACATTCATGTAGCAACAGTCATACCACTGAAAAATTGATTATTTTAGTGCATTTGTACTTAGAAAAAAAAAAATAATTTTCCCAGGCCTAACAATAAGCCAGGGTGAGCTGTGGTGGTGGCAGTGGGATTAGGTCCTGCTTGTTTTAGAAGGGATGTGGGATTGTGTCTGTCTCTCTGCTGTGACTGTAAAGTCAGTGTAGCTGTGCTGGCAGGTTCTATGAGATTCGTGTGTGCTGGGCGATGGTTCCCAGCTCCTGCTCCTCATCCTGGCACAAGCCCTCTGGGCTTTAGTGGGGATGCTCCTGGACGGTAAGGACAGCGGTGGTTAGAGGAGGGTGCCTGTCCTTGTTTTCATCCATCTGGCTGTTCAGTGCCAGAAGAAAGTCATACTTTCTCTGATCTTCTCGTGAGTCACTTCATAGTGAAGGACTGAGCCAGTTCCTGCAGGTCTCAGTGTGAGCGTTGTGCTGAGAACCGGGTGCTCAAAGAGCCGGTTGGTGGCTGGGGGACGTTTTTGGGAGGCATTTCATGGGGATGTTTAAACTGGAGCAATACAAAGGCACTCCTATTACCCCCCCCTTTCCTCTGCTGGACAAAAGCCGTCTGGATATTCTGCATATTCCTGGCTTTCTGCAGAGGGAAATGGCAGGGGTTAAGGAGAGATCACAAGCGCTGTCTCCTCGCAGCACAAACCGCTCCAAGTACGCGATCGCTGCTCCACGCCATGAAGCACACGTCAGCGCGACGACCTTCCTGGGGGTGGTGAGGGCAGGACGCAGGCAGCTGCCATGCTGCTGTGCACGGCTGCTGCCAGGGATGGTCCCCGTGGCATGGCCCGGGGCAGCCGGGCACGGCACATGCTCCGCGCGGTGCCCACTGCATCCTCAGCAGGGCCAGCACCGCCGGCAGTGCACGGGAACCTGCTAGCACCGTGCCGGCAGGTTTTGCTGGAGAGCTGGAGGAATCCAGCCCTGCGACAGGCAGTACTCCAGGTTCCCAGCCTGCTACAGCAGCCAAGCACTTGGATAGCTGGCACTAGACTCTCTCCTTGAATTACTCATCTTTTCCATTACGAGGCCTCCCATACTCCAGCAATCCATCTGTTTGGTGCTGCAATTTCAGGATCATGCCTTTTGTCAGTGATGTTAATTTTGGCAGTCAGCAGCAGACGCGGTGCTGAAGCTCCCCGCTGAGGCCTCGCTGCCTTTTCCTGGGCATCTGGCAACGTGCTCGGAGGTGCCAGTGGAGATGGCAGCCTCCTCCCCTGCTTGTCCTGGGGTTTTGTGCTGGGGGGGTGACTTCTGAGACCGCCGAAGGGCTTGGCAGTGTGAGGGCTTGTTGCTGGTAGTGCACACATGAGAAAGGCGAAGATGGGGAGGTTTGATGCCCTGCACCCGGTGTGTAACAAGCTGTCGAACACTTTGCTCACATTTTGCTCTCTAGCTGCAGCGCTCTGATGACCTGCCAGATCTTTGCCTGTCTCCCCAGGATTTACCTGCCTTGTGTCCACCTTGGTCATGGCTGATGCTGGGATGCTCATGGACCAGACTGCAGACACTGGGTTACCAAGTGACTGGAGACGCACTGCCACCACAGCTGCACAGCACCTCAGGGGGATCGTACAAGATCAGATCCCATAGATGTGTGGTTGCACCTGAACCATCTCCAGGAGCTGGATGAACACTGCATCAGTTTCTTCCTACACCTGGTTCTTCTCAGTGATCTGCCTCATCCTTTCTGGGGTTCTCCCTTCTTTTGGCCCCCTCTGCTCTTGGATGGCTACAGACTGCATTTCCCCATAATGCAGCCTGTCCCAGGGACCAACAGGCAGACCATGCCCAGGATGGTGGGACTCCATCTGGATACTGATCTGGAGTACCCAGAGCTGACGTGCAGGATTTACCAGGACCGTCTTACTGCAGTGAGGTCTGGGGGAACAGGATGGAGAGAGGACGAGAAGCCAGGTTCTGCTGACCTCCTGAGCAGAGCTCACTGGAGAACATGGCATGCCCCTGCCACCTTCCCTCTAGGAGGATTGCTCAGTAGGGACCATGGGGACAACCCCTCTGTGCAAGGGGATGTGCAGCATGATCAGCTTTGGGTTAGGGGTAGTACTTGGAATTGGGCACGTGAGTGGGGATATCTGCTCCACTCCCATCACCTTGGTGTCCCTCACTGCACTTTCTTCCTGGCAAAGCTCTCAGCTTTAAAGTTGAACTCTTGGTGAAGAGCTTTGGTATAGGCTTGAACCCAAAATCATGCTCCTGTGAGTCTGGTCCAACTCCCAAAAATAAGCTCAGCAGGGAAACTGGTCCTGGAGCATCTTCCTCCAGAGCTGAGCCACAGGCCTCAGGGATGCCCCCAAAATGCTGCTCTGTAGCCATCAGTGTTAGTGATGCATGAGGTCTGAGGGAGCCTGTTTCACCTGGGGCATGCACCCACCATCCCCCTGCCCAGGTGACTCCCCAGGGAGGATCTCCTGTGCCTTTGTGCAGCTACACAATAAACACTTGTCCTGGAAACACTTGTTTCAGGTGGCATGGAAAAGGATTGTCCCTATTTGTCAGCAAAAGCTGACAAATAGGGACAATCCTTTTCCATGCCACCTGAAACCCCTCTGGCAGAGCTAGGAGGAGACCCCAGCTGTTCTACCCCAGTGGTGCCCCACAGAGGGGTCAGCTCTAGCCCTTTCCAATTCCCCACCTCCCTCCCTTCCAGCCCCATGCTGCGAGCAGCCCGGCTCCGCTCCCGCATGCGGTGCCTCCCACGGCAGGGCGCTCCCATGCTGCCTGCGCGGGCTGACTGCCAGCCAGATAACCGGGCTCCTGGCAGCCTGCCTTCGCCTCCGGCCCAAACAAGCATGGAGCAGGCGGGAAGAGCCAGTGCGGAGATGTGGCAGTGCTGCACAGAGCCTGGGCTGCACGCTGTGCTTGTCCCCATTGCGGGACCCATGCCCTCCGTCTCAGCCCAGAGACGATGCTGCGGCAGCGCGACTCGCCCAGCTCTTTCTTGCTCTGTGCCTAATGCACTAATTGTGTTGCTTTTATTTCTCACCTGGTTATGGCATTCCTCTGGGGCTTGTCATCAGGGCAGCTCTTCTTGGTTGCTTCTTCTCTCCTGCATGTTGCACAAGTCTTGGAGAAGCCCGGCACCAACAGCCTGGGCATCAAGGGACAGCAGGGGAAACGGTGGGTGCAGGACCCTGATGCAGCTCTGCTCTCACCATTTCTGCCAGTCCTTTGCTGATCCCCAAAGCCCCTCTCCCCTTTGCCAGGGGACTTTTCCCTGCCACAGCCAGGGGCACTTTTTTCACCACCGGTGCCCATCTGCTTTCCCCGGCTGCTGCTTCCAAAACCTGAGGAAGGAATATTGCTGAGCAGGGGGGAGGGAGCGGGCCAGCAGAGCTGGGCAATGCATCCCTGTGCAGAGCATGGTGCAAGGGCTGGGCAACTATTGGGATGGACCAGGCTTCGATCCACAGCTCTTGCAACACCAACCCTTTCCAGATGCTTGTGAGGAAGGTGTTGTAAGAAGCCCACAGTGGATTTAGAAAATAGAAATGAGCCTAAGCTGATCACAGGCATAATATCCCAACTGTTTATAGCTGTTAGCTCCTATCAGGCTGCATACTCCTGCCATTTGTCTCAATCTCCTGCTCTTGCCTCAGCCTTGCCGAGGGTCTAAGCCAGGGGGTTGCTGTAGTTAATAATGTGCATCTGAGGATGCTCCTCTGTGTTGTGCTATGCCCTGGGGGAGCAGTGAGATGGGGGCAGGTCTTATGAGTGTAGGATACCCCAGGAAGACCCTCAACATCACCAGCTTGCAGCCTCCCAGTTTATATGTCATGGAGGTGGAGTATCACACAGCTCATCTGGGCCCCAGCAGGGTTTGCCCACAGACCTGCAGCATGGCCAGAACCTTGGCTGGCAGCAGCAGGGAGCCAACATCAAGAGACAGACCTGTGGCTCAGATCTCTGGTCCTGCCTTTTCATGCTCCTGCTCTGAAGCCTGTGGTACTCACAGCAAAGGCTGAGCTGGCACCACCAGGGCGGCTGTAGGCTGTACCAGCACCTCATTGTCCCCATGGCATGGACTTATCCCCTTCCCACTGGTGCACCTGGAGCAAGGCTTGGCATTTGACTGTGTGTCATGGAGGGACTGTCCCAGATGGTGCCTTGAGCTTCAGCAATGGCATCAAATGCTTTCTGGTGGATGCTAAATCCATGGGTCCAGTCCAGCACACCGGAGAGCCTTTGCAGGCATTGCAGCACGGTATTTCCATCCTCTGTGCATTTAGTGTCTGATATCTCCAGCATGGTCCCACCATGGGTCTGCCCATCCCCTCCTGTAGCTGCCAACACCAGTGTTCATGGCTGGTGTCTTATACCCCAGCAAGGTTCTCCTGCATCCCAGATGCTCGACCCTTATCTCCTCCTGCAGACCCCAGCCTGTCTGGCTTCCCCCGCTCACCGCACATCAGTACTCAAGTGCATGGCTGTCAGCAGCCGGGGGAGAGGGTCTCTGCAGCCTGGATCCCCACGGTGGCTCTGTGCAGTCCCAGAGGGGCTGGGGTGGGAGTACAGGACACATGGTGGGGATGGGAGAGTCAGGAAACCAGGCATGCAGGGACGTGTGTGTGTGTCTGCGTGTGCATACAGCGTGGGCGATGTGTCGAAGGTCTGTTTGTGGGGGGGGGTGTGTATCCACGTATGGCAGAAAGTCTGAAGGTGCCCGTTTGTGTCTGGGAGCTGCATGTATATGAGAAGATGTAGTTCCCATATGTCTGTGTCACTGTGTGTGTGTGTAAGAATATGCCTACGTAGCTCGTGTCCTTGCGTGCAGTGTGCGTGTGTCCTACCCTCTACGTGTCCAGGGTGTATCCATCAGCGCGACGTGCTGGCTCTGCTGTGTGTACACCGTGGGTGTGAGCCTGTGTGTGTGTGCGTGTGTGTGAGGTACTGGATAAAAGGGGAAATGGCTGGAAAAGCTATCCCCACTCCCATTTTAATCAGAGAAATGAAGCAGCTGTTGGAGTGAATAGACCCTGCACTAAAGCAGACGTCTTAATATCTTTTGCAGAGGAGGTGCATTGTGATTCATTCTGTGCATCTCTATTACTCAGCTTTTGATAGGGGCTTACTTGTCTCAAGTGCTTTTCATTATTGCCCTAATGCTATCTATTAACATACTGGATGGAGGCTCTTTTCTCATCTGGAGCATGCATCACTGTGCTTTTAAAGATTATGGGGCTTGCAAATACATAACACTTTACTACCTCCCTGACATAATTCACTGGGAAAAGAAATACATGTAAATAGATAGGTAAATAGATAACCTAGTTGGAGGGCTATGGGAGATGGAGAGGCAGACAGACCGACCCCAGCACAGAGCTCAGCACACAGTTAGTTCATTTGTAATAAATGAGAAAAGCGCTACTCTCAGTGTTTATTTCAAAATTCTTGGCCATCGTTTGGTCTCACTTGGAATATCCTTCTTTCCTAGTTCTCAGCCTCTGACCTTCAGGCTGCAGGGTGGGTCACCATCAGAGATGGGGGGCGGCTGACAGAGAAAGGTTTCTGCACCTGGGAATGGGGACATCATGGGGACATGGGGAAGGGGGGAGGACTGTGATGGAGAGACGGGTAACAGCATGTTGTGGAACCATGACCTGCAGATGGACACCCCAGCAAAGCCCACAGGACACGCAGGTGACTGGTGACCTGTCATGGACCTGTCTGTCATGGACCAGAGCCACGGCTGTGCTCTGCTCTGGCAGAGACCTCCTCAGCAACCACAGGAACATCATTTCATCTTAGCCAGGTCAATTAACTACTTTAAAGACTGGTGAGGCTTTTAAACACTCTGATGCGACTTATGTAGGCAGTCTTCATCAGGGGTAGATTACAGGTGTGTTTTTCTGGGTCAGTGTTATTACACAGTTATCAATCATTGCTCTATTGCATGGTAGATGATGGCTGGATTTCCTGACGAGCACGATACGGAGACAGGACCAGGAGAGACCCAGAGCTGAGATCAAGCAGTGGGATTTTTCCATCATCTGTTTTTTCTTCAGTAAAGGACTGTACCTCAAAACTAAAACTTTTTGCATGAAAAGAATAAATCGGTATTATAATTTAACAACAGCACAAGTGCTTCTTTCCTCTGCTCAGGATGACTTTTTGTTTCAATTTTTGTTGAACTGTAGTAAGAAATGCAATGGCACGAAAGCAAAATTAAACAGACTGAGATTGGCAGAACTGAATGGTTCAGCTGAGAGCATGCATTTTCCTTCTTTCTTAATTTCTAATTTTTTAGAAACCCATTTCCCTGTCCTGTGCCTGTATTACAGACACCTCTAGGCCTGCAGAGAGCACGGATCCCGTACCCTCCAGCCTGTTCCCCAAAACCTGAGGGGACTGACTGGCAGGTGATGGTTGCACTGACCCTCCCCAGCAAAGCAGTCAGGGCAGGGCACATTTTCGCCAGCACAGCAGTGTCGACATATTTAGGGCAGGATACTTTGGGGCACAGTTTTCATGTCATATGGACATGGCAGCCCTGGGGGACAACTCGGCACTCACCAGCTGGCTCGCCCAGCAGCAGCAAGGCTACCGGTTTAAACACGAGATCAGCGACTGGGATGCTGAGCAACACGAGACTACGTGCAGGTCTTCAGCTGGCCAGAGGGACCCACAGTCCCACAGAGCCCCACAGGGCCGGGGGATGAGCAGGACCCTGCTACGGTGCTGCTGGGAGGTGCTGGGAGGACGTCCTGCACTGTGCCCCCCCAGACCTGGGCTGCACGCGTGCTTTGCGAATGATTATCCCTGCTCGGGGTTGGGGCTTGGGCTGTCTCCTGCCATCACACCAAACCAAGAGGAGCTTCCATGCAGAGGAGGCATCCGGTATCCCAGGTTTATCACCTTCTGGTCTAAACAAAATGGGGGGCAACTCAGCCTCTCCTGTTGGGCAGGAGCCCATGTTGGTTGGGCACACAGATGGCTGGGGTTAGTCCTGGCACCAAGGCATGAGACGGGGAGGAGGGGGGTTATCCTGAGCTGACATGGGTCCTACTTTTGTTGGTCAGGTTCCCATCTCTCATGCTGGTTCAGGCAGGGGCTTAGAGAGAGCCTTCCTGTGCTGCCACCACCCCTGCTCTGAAGCATCCGGACTTTTCCCTCCTCACACAACCCCTGGCCTTGGGGCTGCCAGCGTCCTCTGGCAGCGCTTGACAGCAGCACCCAAAGGTGTGTTTCCCTGGGTACTCCCAACCTGTGAATGCAGCTTTACTCTATTCAATAAATAACCTACAGGATATATTACAACCTTTTATAAACTGAGACTGATGCTGGCTCCTAGCTATGGTTAATCACATAAACTTGCCTAATTTTATTCTATCAGCCATCTTGTTGCTACATGCCAGATGCTTGCCTTAAATGAATAGTGTTGGAACAGCCAAGCATCAAGTTAACAGAATACCAGCAAACATTCCCGACAGCATGAGCAGTCTATAAAACCTGGCACTAAACTGTATTAGAGGGAGAGATAAGCTCTCAGAGAGGAGCTGGGAAGACAGTAGGCTTGTTTTTTTTCCAAATGGCTTCATGCAGCATGCGGTGCAGGTGTCGTAGGAGAAATCCATCCAGCTATGGAAGTATCTCTCTATCTAAGGCTGGCTATGCTATGAATCTTCTAATGGGATTAAGGCTTAATGTCCTAAATAGAATATGAAATAGTGCTTCCTCTCGCAGATCTGCCAGCTGTCTTGCAAACAGGGCAGAGAAACTTCCACTTTTTGCAGATCGAATCAGTCACTCTCTGAATTGATGGCAAGAGCCTCATCAACAAGATATAATGTTTTAATGATGTTGTGACACGACCTGACACGCAGTGTCATTTGATGGATTCTCTCATGTCACGGCGTATTTCTGACACAGAAAAATGTAACCTCTCTCCCCCCTTCCAANAAAAAAAAAAAAAAAGAGGAAAAATGTTCATTTCTCCAATGCCTGGATCTCTTGCAGTTTGCGATGCTCAGTGGTGCCCTGCTTCAGCTCCACAATTGCCTTGTGCTGGAGAAGATGAATTTCCACTGTGCTTTTCTGTATCTGCTTTTCACCTCTGCATGGCACATTATCACTTGCTAATAACATGGAACAAATAGCATGGCATTAATAACCAGCAGAAATCATTTCACCCCTATTTTCAGCTGTGAATCCTCTTCAAGTCACTTTGGACATTTTGAATTGTTTTTTTCTCTGCTGTGATTCCCCATCAGCCTCTGTGAATGCTTCCAGGTCTACAGTTCTCCCTAGCTGGGTGCAAAGGCTCAGTGTTGGGAGCTCAGATGAGCTCTGCTGGGCTGGTTGCAGATGCATATGGCACACGGCATGTTTGCCTGGAAGATGCAGCTCTCCTTATCTCAGCAGCACAACCAGCTAAGGTCTTCTGGGGTAACTGTTTCTGTGCGTCCCCAAAGGAAGTTGAAAACCCACCCAGCAGCCAGATGAAGAGTGGAGATCTTGTCTCTGAAAGGGTGCTTGGAGCTGACGGAGATTCATGTGCATCCTTGGTGTTAGGGCTGGATGCACTGATGCTGCTTCCTGGCAGAAGGTAGACATGCTGATGTCTCCTGTGGGTGAGGGACACCAGGGAATGCCAAAGTCTGTGCTGGGAGGAGCTCTGTGTAGCTGTTATCACAGAGGAGCTGTTCAGGCATCAGGGAAAAGTCTCAATGCATAGAAAAGAGAGACCCTTGGCTCCTTTTTGGTGACCCCAGCCCTGCAGCAGTTTTCCACGGGCTGCTTGGTGCCGGGGTGTCTCTGAAGTTGGGCAGAATTGGGCCCTGGCACCTTGGGCACCTCATGCCTCCCTTGTCTGGAGGCATATTCTTACCTGCACCCAGCTCCATCCATTCCCAAGCATTGGTGGGGACCTGGGGCTGGTGATCCCTCAGCAGCTTGGCCAACCCTGCACTGTCCCAGTAACTGATCCCAGTGACCCTCAGAGAAACTTGCAATAATCTTCTTAGCTTATAAATCCTCTGTGTGTGCGAGGGGTTGTGTGGGGGTGGTGGGGTGTTTGGGGATGCCCTGACCTGTCAGCACAAGACTCTGCTGCATATTTGGAAGCCCTGACACCCCAGAGGTGCTGTGGGACCCCACCGTCCCCAGTGCTGTGTGACAGCGGGGACACAGGGGGCTGCACGGACACTGCTGTCACAGTCAGGACCTGGGGGGGTGAATTTGGGGAAAGGGAGCTGCATAGTGCTGTGCATCCCAGCCCACCCCATCCCGGGGCTCAGCCAGACCCCAGCGCTCTCCAGTGCAGCCCCAGCTGCATTCCCAGGACCTGGGGGAGGGATGTGAGCACCCACACCCCACCCCTGATGCCTGGGGGCAGCAGCCTGCATTTGTAAGGGACGCCGAGGTGGTGGGGGGCACCTGTCCCCAGGGATGTGGGTGGGTGTCCTCCACCCACCCACGGTTTTGCAGCAGCCGCTGGGATGCCTTCTGCTCTCCCCTCCCCTGTTCCCCAGAGCTGGTGATTGCAGTTTGGGCAGTAAATCTAAACCATCCAATCCTGTTAAATTATTTTCCAAATGACATGATTTCCCTGGTGCACATAAATGATCAATTTCATGTTTTATTCCTAGCGCTATTTTAGAAAAAAAAAATCTCATTAAACTATCTTGATTAGAGAAAAGGGGCTGTCATCACTGGGTGGACAAATGGTGTGAGGGCAGTCAGCTATTTCCCCGAACGCGCAGACACCTGCAGAAAAGGCCTTCAAAGACCTGAAGGTTATTTGCCCATATTACAAATGAGGTGAAGGTTAAAAAAGGTGATTAAAAGCATCTGGAAACCAAAATGTGACAGAGTCTTGCAGTAACCTCCAAGCAGCTTGATTTATGACAGGCCGGTCCCACCCGTAACAAGATTATAGCTTCTCCACATCAGCCATTGTGATAAATACCAATTACCTACTTGAGTATTGCCATTCAAATTTGCCTAAGTAAGGAGCAGAATCATACATCTATGTTGATTACATATCAATGATGCGGTGGAAGCCTTTGCAACTTTTAGATCTGCTTAAGATATGCCGCCCTGATTTAGACAGCGATTTGCATACAATTTACCCATAAAGCCTTACTTTGAAAAGTATAATTACTTTTTTAATATTCTTCCTTCTGATTTGAATGTTAGAGAGGCCATATAATGAATTACTGCACTAATGAAGACAAACATGCGCTTGGGGTGTACAATGGGAGCATTGTTAAATAAACTTCCTGCATGCAACACATTTGTTGTGGTTAATCTTTAAATGGAGGCTCCTATTAATACCAGCACTTTTCTTCCCATAATTATTTTCAGAGGGATGTAAATCCCTGCCAGTGCTGCTCCAACGGTTTCACCTGCCGTAGCAGGCGCTGCAGGGGGGCTCCGGTCCCGCTGGGCTGACCGTGCAGGGGGTCTGGGCACGCCGTGACCTGGCGGCCAGGCTCCGGCAGGTTCGGAGTGAAGCAGCCCCCTGTGCCCCACGTGGGATCCTGGCCAGGAGCAACCGCTGCCAAGAGCCTGCTAGGCTTTCTCTAGGAGGCAGGGATGGCTTTCCTCACGCAGAGCAGGGACAGCATCAGTGGCATCTGCACAGGACCTAAGCATCAGCAGAGCTCTGCTGCCCTGTTGCATTTAATGCAGCACAGCAGATCCTTGGAGCTCTTCCTCCTTTGCTTTTCTTGTTGTTCCCCCTTCTCCCTAATCTGAGGATCCTCCTCAAAAATCTGTGTTCGTTTCCAGCATCCCCAGGATTTCAGATGGCTAAAACCCTGTGGGATGCAGATATGGGCTGAAGGATTCTGTGTAGGCAAAATAGTCGGATTTTGACAGAAAGCCAACCGTGTCCTGGGCTGCGTGTCCAGCAGCGTGACCAGCAGGTCAAGGGAGGGGATTTTACCCCTCTGCTCTGCTCTGGTGACACCCCCGTGCAGTGCTGTGCNGGCTCCCTGGCAGTGTTCAAGGCCAGGTTGGATGGGGCTTTGGGCAACCTGGGCTAGTGGAGGGTGTCCCTGCCCATGGCAGGGGTGGCACTGGGGGGGCTGGGAGGTCCCTTCCCACCCAAACCAGTCTGGGATTCGATGATTCTGCAACTAAAGATCTTTGAGTTTTCGGTTCCTCTTGGGAAACAGCAACAAGTGAGCTCCGGGAAAAGGGCTTGCTGGGAGCAGCGGGGAATCTGGTGATAGGAAGGGAGGTCTACCAGGCCAAAGGAGGGATTCCCTGGCATTGGGACTGGAACCCTGATCCAAGGGCATACTCTGGGGTTTCTTTTCTAAAAGCAAACCCTCATTTCCTTTGCTGCTTGCATGCACTTGGGGATGCTGAGAAAACCGACAACACTGGCCCAGGCTGTGGGGTGAGGGGCATCAGGGAGCCTGGGGACAGCATGGGCAGAGGGTTTGAGCATGGGGTCTTGGAGCTGAGACCTTTGACACTCCAGTCATGGTCCTGACCCCAGTGTCCTCTGAGACCATCGGCTGGTTGTTTAACCCCTCCGCATTAGTGCCCTCATGACTGACCTTGCCAAAGGGCTGAGCATTGTGGGCTCCATGTAGTTTAGAGAAGGGTTGTTCCTCCTTATGGCGTAGGAAGGGAGAAGGATTTGGGGTTCAGGTTAGTGGGTCTTGGTTGCCCAGTTTCCACAAGCCTTCCCTTTGATCTGACTCATCCTGTGGCCACACAAGCACACCCAGTGCACCCATACACAGAGCTGGGTGCTGCCTCCATCATCCAGCGCAGATGGGGCTACTGACCTCATGTCTGCAGAATCCTGCTGGCATGGCCATCGCACCTGTGAGAAGGAGGAGCTCCAAGGGAGGAGCAGATCCCGGGAATAGGGGCTCTGTCTGGCAGGAGAGCAAGTGGAGATCGGCTGTGCTGCCCCATGGGGTCGTGGAGGCACAGTCCCCTTCCCTGCAGGGCACAGCTGCCAGTTAACCCCACTAATACCCTCTCCTCGTCTTGCCAAATGTTAATGCTGATGCTTGACAAACTTAAAGAGCCTTAGCCAGTGCCTGGGAGATATTTCAAATCAAAAGGCTCTTCCCCAATGAGTGATTTTCCAGCTGGCTGCCAGCAGCTCCCTGCTTTTGGCTGATCCCCCCATGGAGATGCACCTTCACTGGAGGGGATGACCCACCCCAAAAGTGGAGAGGCCGAGGGAGGAAGGGTCAGGGAGCTAGACAGCGACTCTTGGTCTTGGTCTGAGGGAGGGCAGACACTCTGACCAGCTCCTCTCGCCTCCCAGCACAGCATCCCATTGAACCCCCACCTGGCCCTTCTGACTCAGAC
Organism: Aramus guarauna; assembly: GCA_013400195.1. Taxonomy (NCBI): domain Eukaryota; kingdom Metazoa; phylum Chordata; class Aves; order Gruiformes; family Aramidae; genus Aramus; species Aramus guarauna. The sequence continues at coordinate 52,881 of VXBL01005387.1, read as the reverse complement.
CATACTGAGTGTTGCTCCTCAAGGCACCTGAGCCTGGAAACTCGTGAAGATGAAGATGCCACCTCTCTGGGCAATGTGTGCAAGTGGCTTTCCATTCATGCTCCAGAGACCAAGCATGATGCCTCCCTTGAGCCTGTCTGGCTCCATCTTCCAGCCAGCACCCCTTGGTTGATCTTTCTCATCCAGGGTGACCCCCTGGTACCTGAGATCCTTCAGGGACAGTGTCCACACACATATAAAGTCTTTTTCTGTCTGCTTGCTTCTGGTTCCTTCCTCCTTCTCTTCATTTTCCTAGAAGCTCTGAGTGCAGGACAGTGACCTGCCATCTCCCACATGCTGGTCTCTGGGGAAAGCCACTGCCACTGTCTCTGGCTCCCTGCTTCCTACAAACACTTCCCAGGTTGCTCTGGTCTGCGGACAACCTGTGTCAGTGGTTCTCCAGCCTTGTCCACTTGCGGGTCCCCCGTAGTGACATTCAGCTCCTGGTCCTGAGCTGCCCCTCTGTCCCCTGTTCAGGACTGTTGGATGCAGCCAGACACCTCCAGGCTCTGCGGTCTGAAGCCTGACTCGCTGTACCTCAGGCTGATGGGTCCATTTGTCCCAGCACTTCTCCATCCAGGTTGTTATCACGCTCTTGCTTGTCCTGGGAACTGATGCACACCTTTACAGCCTCCAGACCCTCCCATGGCCCCTGCTGCCAGGACTGGCCCCAGCCTCCAGGCTCAGCCTGCAGCCCTGCTCCTAGGTGTACTACTTTGCATCTGAGGCTATTAAAACATATTTTGTTGGAATGGGCCCAGCGAGGGAAGCGATCCAGCTCCGTGTGACTGCCTCATTATTCACCACTCTGCCAATCTTTATGTCATCTACAAATTTTATCCGGAGAGATTTGGTATTTACTGCCAAGTTATTGATGGGATGGTGAATAGCATCTGGCCAAACGCTGACACTCCCTCAGCGCTAAGATGATGTGGCCAGCCTGGGATCATTTCCTAGCTTGCGTGCTGATATCCTCACTGACCTTCAGGATTTCACTTAGCTCCATATCTGCAAAGGTATTTAAACACATAAAGCTCCACACCAGTGACAGTAAGCGCTAAGCTTTTTATGCACCTGATTTCCTGGCATCATGTCTGTCCTGCATGCTGCAGTGAGGTCCACACTGCACCAGTGCCTCCACAGTAGCAACTTAAGGGACATCAGATCCCATGTTTTCTTCCCCCCAGAAGAGACACAGCCCTCTCCAAACATTTTGGTTTCTTCTCCTGAGAGGAAGAAAGTGGCTAGTTCCTGCCCCAAGGGAGCTGCCAGGAGACCCCTGTGAAAAGGGGGGGGAGAGGGGTAGGTGCTGGCCATGGGCACCAGCAGCATCACACAGCAGGGTAGAGAGATGCTGGGGGAAGTTGTCACCGTGTGAGCAACAGCACAGTCACTGCCTGTATGTCCGTGCTCACAGCCAGCTCTGCGTTTCCTGAACACAGGTCACCCAAGATATTGCCTTTATCCAGCCCATCTCAATCTGTCTCCCATGTGGAGTTGTTCTAAGAGGCCCGCAGAGGTAGCAGGAGGCTACACGAGAAGCTCAGCAGCCCACTGCAGAGCCGAGCTGACATTCACCCGGGATGCTACCTGCACTGCATATGCTCCAGCACAACTATTCCCCCAGCACCGAGCTGTGCCCAGATCCTTACCAGCAGCTCCCAGTGCCCTTCTGCTCTGCTCCCAAGAGCAGCATCCTGCAGCAGTGGCAGGGAGACAGGCTGTGTGCTGGAGGGTGTCTGATGTGGAGCAGCCTGCCCGTACGGGCAATCGGCTGTCCAGAGTGTGGGGCTGGTTAATGAACGATGTGAAAGCATCAGCCCTGGGATTGCACAGCCCTTCCCAGTCCTGCCAGAGGAGAGGAGGGGCAGAGGAGGAGCAGGTCAGATAATGACCTTGCCCAGCTTGTTAACCTTCATCTTTCCCTGTATCGTACTTGGCTGCTTGACTCTCTTTTGTAATTAAAGCATAGTGTTGTTTAACAATTAACAGGTCCGAAGGAAGTGCTTTCCAGCATGAACTTATGTGGAGCTGCAGAAACTGTCCAAGGCTTGTTGAAGCAAGAGTTGTCCTTGAGAAGGAGAGCCAGGTCGTGTCACCTCCCAGTCTGCAGCCCTGCCAGCTTCTCCTGTGCCACCAGTGGCTGTGTGCACTGGGTTGGAGGGGTTGGAGCCAGGCAGGGCAGCAGGAGTCACTCCAGCCTCTGCAAAATGTACCTCCTACTCATGTCTCTGCCCGATTGCCAGGATCTGGTGTGAATTACACAGCTCTGGTTTGCCAGGGAGAGACACAGCAAGACAGCGCTGGCTGAAGCCTCTTTGGGAGGAAGCTGAAACCAGATGTGCTCCAACAGGAGATAAGGCCCAAATATTTCACAGCGTGGAGACTGAGCAGCCGAGCACGCTGCCCAGCCAGCGCCGCGTTCCCCATCCCTGCTGCCTCCCAGTGCAGACCTGAGGGATGCCTGGGGAACATGTCCATCCGTAAGAGGGGATCACAGCTGACGTCTGCATATGTGATGGTCAGACCAGATGCTCCTGTGCTCATTCCTGGCCCTGTGCTCAGTGGTCTCGGGAGCAAAGACCCCCATGGCTGCCCTGGTTGCCTGGTGCAGATGCAACGCCTCCAGCAATTTGGTGTGGTCTGCATTACTGTTCCAGGGTACTCATTACAGAAGAGCCCCAGCTGCGGGGATTGTGTGACCAAACATGGGTGTCTGCAGTTTGAATGCCTCCATGGGACCTGGTGACCCTGGAGACTTGTTCTGCACCTGGTGGAGTCCAGCTCTCCTAAGCTTGATGATCTGCTCACTGGGGGGTGATGGACTCTGCTGGAGGGGACTGGGAGGCTGACCCCAATGGAGACGCTGGTGGGCAGATGCCCACCTTCAGCCAGACAGATCCTCCTGCAGACCCTGTGGGCTGTTCCCAGTAGAGACCTCTTGAAGTGAGTGATTTCCAGTGTCTGCATCAGAAGATGGCCTTTGCTGGCACATCTGAGCCTGGAGCCGGGGAAGCTGGCTTTCTGTGCCGAGAGGACCGCTGTTTTATGGAGAGCAGAGACGCATGCACATGAAGATGGTCCAACAGACGTCGTGCCTTGCTTCTGAGCAAGTAGAACAGCACCAGGCCTGGGATGCTTTTCACCTGTGGTTCGTGACATGCACGATGCACACACTGATCTGTGCAGCGAGCCTGAGGGAGCAGGCTCGGTGAGGGTTAACCTGGGAATCAGCCAGGCAGGTGCTATAGATTTGGAGCAGTTACTCTTTGGCTGGAGAGTGAAAAGGGGACAGCTAATGGGGCTCATGAGATCTGTTAATACTTAACCTAATGCAACACCTACCGGCCCCGGTGATAAATCAGAGATGAGCCCCAGCACGTTGCTCTGGCAGATGCTCGGTCCACCAGCAAAGCCCCAGCATCTGTGAGGGCTCCTTCCCTCTCACCAGCACCAGGGCTGAGCTTCCCTTCCCCACTCTCCTTCCCCAGGAATCTGGCAAAGACTGGCATGTCCAGACCCCTGTCACTGGGACAAAATGCTTCGAGGTGCCTGGAGGGCGGCCAGAAACTGGTGTTTCTCAGAGGGAAACATCAGCTCAGCCCTAGAAAGGTCTCGAGCCTGTAGAAGTTCAGCCTAATGGTCTCAGGGTGGGAGGCATGGGGTTGCAACTTTGCATTCAGGTTTTTAAAACCTCTCTAGGAAAATCTAGCTTTGGTTTAATCAGCACTGATTAGCCTCCGCTGCCGGAACAGGGAGAGGCGGCTGTCCGCAGCCTTGCACACACCGAGGGCTTGATTTCCAGCACTCGAGCTGCTCGGAGATGTCCGTGCTCCCGCTTGTTGCCACGGTTCATTTCTCATGCAAAAATCATGACTGAATAACAGCGGCAGAGCCCTCCTGGTGGGTCCATGTTAGAAGGTGGTGGGTAAAGAGGTGCCCCTACCATGAGAAATACCGAGAGTGGTCCTCCCTGGGAGGTGTGAGACATTTCAGCTGTAAAGTTAGCCTCAGTCCAAACTTTTCTGACAACCCTGTAACAGCAGAAACCAAATTGATCTTGTTAAACCACATTTGGGATCCTTTGGTGGTAAAGGAAAGGAAGAATCCGCCATCCTATTGTGGACATATTTCTGGCCTCATGGCCTGACATGTCCGTAGGGCTGGGGAGAAGACAGTCTTTATTTGCTGGTACTGTGCCCACAACAGACATCATCGTTACAGAAGGGCACCTAAAAACAGGTCCCAGGAAATGCCAAAGCTTCAAACATAGCTGTGTTGTGTGCTTGAGGCTGAGTGAAGACGGCACAGCTGGATTCCTGGTCAGAAGACGTGGTACTGCCTTTGCAGGATGTGAATGGTTCCTTGCTTAGGACCTGGCTGTGTCTGCTTCTTGTCACCTGTCTGCATCTGACATCTTCTCTGGTCTTGTTCTTGCCCATGGTGCTCATGCAATAAGTTGAGATCAGTTGGTGTAACCCAAAAAACTCACAGGCTGGGATCTGGTCTGGACACCTGAGGAGGTGGTTCCAGTGAGGTTCTCTGAAGTTTGCTGTGATTAGAAATGAGTGAAAAATCACACATTGGATCAGCAAAAATGATACTAAATCTGTGTCCCTTAAAAGAACGGTAGTGTTTCAGAATAATCTCAGTTTTAATGACCTAAAAATTTCCATCGCTTTGATCTCCTCCTTCACCAAAAAGGCAAAAGGGATAAGAAGGGAAAGAAGGCAAGAAAAGAGAAAAGAAAGGGAGAGACAAAACCCGAGGTCTGGAAACTCCTGTGTTTTGGGAGGAGCACCAGGACGTCTGCAATAAACTAGAAAAACCATTTCATGGAAAAGCCTACGAAGGGCACATTTCTGCTAGTCCTCATAACACGACCCCAGCGCTCCCAGGAGGGTCTTGTGGGCAGCACCTGCCCCTGGTGACAGCTGATGGTTGGGGTTTTACTGGGTCCTGTTGTTCGTACTGCTCTTCCAACCCACTTGACCATGCACCATCTAGGTGTGAGTCTGAGCTGATGCACCAAGAAGGAATCACTGAGCTGAGCCTCCGAAATCATGGACATTCACCTGCTGTCCTCAGCGCCTCTAGAAATCCACAGTGAGCAAACTCTGAGACAGAATTACATTTCTGCTTGATGTGTTGCCAATCACCACCATTTCATGGAATTTGAGTCATGTTCCTCTAACAAGAAGCAATTTTCTCTGTTAAATCCAGCAGGTCTGTGCTAACCTTGGATCAAAGATGCTCTGAGACTTTGTGGGTTTCCCTGATGCTTCTATGCTCTGTTCCTGACTTTGGCTGCAGAGGTCACACATGGAGGGGTTTATCTTTGCTGTCAATAATCTTGTCTGGCTAATGTGGCACAGCACAGGCTGTCTGATCCCAGATAGTGCATGTCTGTGGATGTTTAACAGTTCCAGTGCCATGAGGAAAGTTTTGAAAAATAAAGTCTTGGAATTTCTTTCGTCTAGTACATTTGCATGATCTTTTGTGCTTGGTCTTTGCTGAACTTGGGAGACATTTTGCAGGGAGCATTTTCTTCAAAATTTGCAAATTCTGTTTTGGGATGTTGTTATGATACATAGCCCAAACACCTCTGCCTGCTGTTCCCCTTTGTCACTCTCTTCAGGGACTCTTGAAAGGCCAGTCCTGAAGCAGCATTCCACTAGCCACTATTTTGCATTCAGCCAGTGTTTTTTCAATAGCATGGCTGCTGCATGCTGCCTAACAGGTGCTCTGGACAGTGATTTGGATGATAGCTTCCAAAGAAGGAAAAACACAAATTGGCCTACCCCCAGAATCATAAGACTAGCTTAAAAATCAGAAGATTTGAAAACAATTGCTGGAGTGCTTCCTGCCTTCTCGGGATGCATTCATCATCCCATTTGCAAGCAGTCTCTACCATCATGTGCCCTAGAAACTTGCACATTTGAAAGAGAGCCAAACTACTTTGCTCACATGATGCCGGGACTGGAATCTATGCGAATATAGCATCAAACTTCACGAGATGTACATTGAGATCATGAGATGTGGTCACTCTGCTAAGACTTAGGGCTTATCTTTGCCTTCCCCAACCTTCGACTATCAGCAGAGCATCCCCACGGAATGGTCTCTGCCTCCCACCAAGTCATTGCCTTGAGCTTCCATCTGCTCCTTGGAGGAGTGCGCAGGAGGAGGATGGCCATGGGCAGGACCCTGCTGACTTTGAGCCACCAGGGATGGGTGATCCTTTGTTAATCTTCCAGGCACAAGGTGACACAAGTTCCATTTCATAGTTGTCAGGTGCTGACCCTCCTCATGGGACTGCAGCAGCCTCCTGTCCTGGCAGGGAGGCAGATCTAACCAGGCTCAAGGGAGACCATCTGAAAGAGTGAGGGACCGTGACCAAGGGCCTGCCAGTACATTTCCCTGGTGGTTTTATATCTGTGACAAGTCAGAAAGTAAAATAAAAAGAAGGCAAGCAGTCAGCCAACCCACTTAACTGCAGTTTTCCTCCATCAGGATCTATTTAGTTTTATTCAGCCTGACATCGCTCAGAGAGAAGAAGAAATTCTGAGAGCCTAAAGCCAGAGGGAGACCACACAGTGTGTGCTGGCCGTACTGGGAGAGCTCATCTCCCTTATTGCATCTGACACCAGGCAAGAGGAGCCAGGGTCTGTGGCTGTGGGTGTGAGGAGGCTTTTCAGGGACGGAGGCAGCCTCCCCCACCACATCTGGCTGTGCAGATATCAGGATCCTAATTTCACTGACCTGCAGGTGCAGCTTCCCAGAGCTGGGTGGACTCTGCACTGCCCTAGACCCCAAGCCCCTGTGTCTCCATCACACAAGAGCAGGCAGCTTTGGGCAAGATGCTCTAGCTGCAAGTTGGGGAGGATGAGGTTAAGCTGACACACTGGAATCCACAGCTGGATTTTGTGAGTGGAAGCACATCTGTATCACTGCTTTCCAGGAAAGCCCCCTTTCATCCCAAATTGAGATGTTTTAACAGTCTGTAATGCAGAGAAGGGGAAGGTGCAGACCCATCGGGACCCCCTGTTCCCTGTAGTTGGGGTATTTGTCATACACCAATGCATGGGGGAAGTAATGAGATACGGGGCAGGAGGCTCTGGAGGGGGAAGCACTGAAGACTACCAGACTGTGACAGGTAGATGGTTCCCAGCCTGTGGACAGCACTACCGAGACTTTGCAATGTTCCCATCAGATGCCAGCATTTTGGGTACAGCTCTTGCCAAGGCTGACAGCAAGTCATACCAAGGACACAGCACTGATCCAGGAGAAGGTGCCTAACAGGATGCGAGATGTGATAGCACTGTCAAAATCATGTTGGGAAGGGCATATGTCAATTTGGGGCTCCATAGTAATGATGCCAGAAGTTGTCCCTTGGCCCATCCTGCCCCACTACCAGCTATTTCTGATCATGCTTCAGACGGAATAAGCAGGCACTGCATAGGAGACACACTGCATCACCCAAGGATCTCTGTCTTTGCCTTGGTCTGGAGCAACCAGCAGCAGGAAGCTCAGCCTGTGTTTGTCAGCACAGCTCTGCAGGATAACCACCTGGCTGAAGACAGATGTCTGCATTGCTGATGCCAAGATATCTCAGACAGGATGGTCCTGGGGGAGCTCATCACACCTCTGGCAGAAGCACAGACCTGTAACATAAATTACTTTCCCAGCTCAGATTCTCCAGGTGTTCCCATCCTCACCCAGGTGAAATCTGCACTTTTCCCAGGCTGCATCTTCTCACAGGGGCATCGATGACCCTCAGCCTGAGCTGACCATCTCCAAGAGCTGGCAGAGCCTCTGGACGTGTCCATACGGACTGTGCAGAGCTCCTTCCCTGCTGGCTGCACACACCCTGTTTGCCCAGCTCTCCTCGCTGAGCAGTTTAGTTGCAGCAACGTCACCCCTGGCCGAGTTTGCAATGTGATCTCACACCCCTGCCACCAAAGGCACTGCTGCATTCATCACCTGCCCGGCTGGTGCTCTCCTTGCATCACACCACTCTTCTCCTCTTGTCCTCTTCTCTCTTCCCTTTTACTAGCACGTCAATCCTAACTACTTATTTCCATTCCCAAAGCCATCCCCTCCTCTCCCCTTTCTGAGCTGCAGTCTCTTGCATTTTCCTGGAGGATTTTCTCTGTGTTTGTACCACACCGAGCACAGAGAGCATCTTACCCACACAAAGACCTCTTGCAGCAGCACAGTGCCACAATCAGCCACGCTGGTCCTCCATCTGCACATGGCATCACCCAGGACACCACTTCTTCATCTGTCCTGAGTCAGGGCTGTCCACCCTTGTTCCAGGATGGTGCAGGACCAGGGAGGGCTCAGAGAAGAGCCGTAGGAAAGAGTGGAGGTGTGCAAGGCCTGGATGACTGGGAGAGACTGAGTGGCTCAGCCTATTTAGTTGATCAAGGGAAGGTTAAGAGGCAACTTGATCATAGTCTATAAATACTTACGGAGGGAGGAGATTTCTGATAATGGAGGGTTTTTTAATCTAGCAGATAAAAAATGTAATGAGATTCAATGGCTGGAAGCTGAAGCTAGAAAAACCTAAATTGGAAATAAGATGCATCTTTTAAACAGGGAGTATAATTAACCATTGGAGCAATTTGCCAAGAGATGTGGCGGATTCTCTATCATTTGTGGTCTTTAAATCAAAACTTTCTAAAAGAGATGTTCTCCCTCAGCCAGAAGTCACTAGGTTCAACAGAAGAACAGTGCCCTGTGCTGCAGGGGTCACAAGGGGTGCCCTCGGTGCACTGTGCTGACCCCCAAAATCCCTGCTACCTGCTCAGGCCAGATTCTCCATCACTTTGAAGCCCATGTGCTAATTTGCACAGGGGCAACAGATTGCCAGGTAAGAATGAGAGTGTGTCCCCTCTTCCCACCCTGAACTGAGGGACAGACACGGTGCATCCACCGTGCCTCCCGTTTGCCCAGCTCATGGGGTCGTGAGCAAGGCACACATGGAGAGGAGATCCAGAGCCGTGTGGCTCTCCCAGCCCTTCTCGTCCACCCTCTGCAGAGGACGTGCCAGAGAGGAGGGCAGTCTCTCTCCCCAGCCTTGACTCCCTTGCAGAAGGCTGTGTGCATCCACATCACCTGCAAGGCAGACCCACAGGCACCCCACGGGCTCTCCATGCCTGGTGCTCAGGGTGGCTGCTCCCGGGAGCCTGGCTACCGTGCACACTCCCTGGCGGGTGCTGTTACTTCCCAGCTTCTTTTTTTCCCCTTCGTTTCTTTCTTGATATTTTTTTCCTTGCTGCCCTATTTTTTTTTTTTTCCCCTTTAATTCTCTCCCATTGACTTTAATTAAGCTCTCCCCAGGCTCGCTCTGTAGGCAGGCTTCCCCGGGTCTAATTAGACTCTCATCATAAGTAATCTACATGGAAAGCAAACATGTGTGTGTGTGTGAGAGCCAGTGAGATTTATAGAGAGCATGCAGGGAGCAGATGGGTGCATAAAACACTACAAATAATTCTGGTGCAGATGCAGAAAAGGCAGGCGCTATGGTGGGGACTGGAGTCTTCCCCACATGCTCCCATAAGTCAAATCTCTGTCTCTCTCTCTCTCTAGGTATCACCACATTTCCCACAATAAAATCAATAGTGCAGATCAGAGTAAATCATTTTTGACTGGGAAAGCAGGACTCGTTGATAGCAGCGATTCCCAGATGAGACTTAAGGAGATGTCTCACACTGATCTGTTTCTAACCATGTACTTAAGACCCAAGGTGTATGCTGAAGTAATTATCAGAGGTAGGCTGCCCGTGGTGAGAGCTCTGTGCTATTTGCTCAGGGATGGAGAATGGTTTACGATGGGGGGGCTGAGGCGCCCGGCACAGCCTGGGAGATGGCTGCCCCACACACCTCCCCAACACAGTGCTGCAGGGAGAGAAAATTGCCCTAAGGGGAAAAGAGAGCTTGGAAACGGGAAGGTTTGAGACTAAGGAAGGGAGATAATACCCACAAGAGAGGGGTTGGGAGCTGGCTCTCCCTGTGATGCCAATGCCTGCCTGCTGCCCCAGAGCCATGGGCAGCACGTCCTGCCCTGGGATGGGGCTGTGCTCGGGGGCAGGAGAGGTCTTGGGGTCCCATTGGCAGCTTGGGAGGGAGGGAAGTCAAGGTCCAGCTGCAGGCCCAGCTCCATCTCTGGCCCTTCGGTTCTCCCTGCACCACTGAGGGCATCTGCCATGTCCGAGGTGGGGAGGGGGACGCAGCACCCACCATGGGGCTCTGAGACTCTCTCCCTGAAGCTCCTGGGGACTCCTGGCAAGGAGGAGGAGTCTGTCCTCTGCCCATTGCCCAGCCCCAGAGGGATTTTGTACCTGAACAGCCCTCCTGCACCCTCACCCCAAACAGCATGGATGACCGTGTCCTGCAGGGTGGAAGCCACCAGAGGTGCCTGAGATGTTTCTCTGGTGGCTGAATCTGCCAGGACCCTGGCACTGCCCCAGGATGTGGTTTGTGTCCCATGGCCTGGGGTGCATGCAACTCTCTGGTGTGGCCCATGGGCTGGACTCACACTTTTCCCTCTCTCAGTGTGACATTCCTTTCTTTCTTAGCAACCTCATCCTCTTCATCACTGCTAAGGGACAGTATTGGCAGCTGAACATTCCCTGGGGAGTTCCACCACTTAATCTGCTGCCCAAAGGCTGATGAGGAATTCTCTGGTGTATCTGCCATTCACAGTGTTTGACCCAGGGGCAGAAATGTGGCTTTATAGACTGTCTAGCACGGGGCAAAGACCTGATGTGTTACACACCAGAGCACAGCCACCTGATGTACTCTGCCTGAATGCAGGATCATCTCTGCCCTTGGAGGAGGGAGACAAAAATCCCTACTGAGTGCTGTGCTGGGCAAACACTGGCCAGAAAGACATGCCCCAAGTAGCTTCAAACGGGAGATAATGGGAGAGATTGGAGATGGGTGAGTACAAGAAATCTGCATGTGGCAACGGTGTTTGCACACCAGCAGCCTCACAGGGTTTGGATGTGCTCTCAAGTTCCCTTTGCCCCAAAACTCTTCTGACACTTCTGGCAGGAGCCCCAGCCCTCACGTAGGTACAGAAGGTCCATGGTGAGAGCATGTGGTGTCTCCCTGCCCACCAGCCCCTGCAATGTCACCCTGTCCCTCTGGATAGTGTGGAAATGGGTTGGTATCATGGAGGGTCCTTTCTGCTGCACCACGGAGACAGACTCCCCTCTTGGGTGGTCTCTGCTGACCGCTGGGATGAGACATTCTCATTACGGGGGGAACAGAAGCACCCAAGTCCAGCCCGTGGGCTGGATGCCCAGTGTTAGGTTGCATGTATATCCCACCTACCACTGGCGCAGAGGTTGGGGCTCATCCAGGCATGATGAACATGGATCTTGGCCACCGTGTGCACAATAATGGCCTGAGTGGCTGGGGACAATGATGATCTGGGCCTGGTGTGGAAGCACAGCGCTCTTGGCAAGTTGCACTTAATGGGCCAGCTCTGAGAGAGGAAGAAAGTGCTGCTGGCCATGGGGCAGGGCACATGATTCACTGAGTTTAAAGACAGAAGGAACCATTGGGCCATCTAGATCTGGTGATTTCAGCTTTTTTTTTGGTGTGAGCCATCACTGGACAGGTTCTTGGACAGGTAATTTAAGCCCCATTGGCAGGCTGTGGCTCTTTTTCACTTCCTTTGAGGACCTCTCTGTCTGGTCTTGTGCATTTACTATTGTAGGCTGGAAATGGCAAGACCTGGTCTCCACCACCTTCCAGATGAGAGGGTTTCCTGCACTGATTTACAGTTTGAGCCAAAGCTTGTAGCTGAAACATCTTTGCAGAAGCATCAAGAGATGGAGCCTTCCCCTTCTGTAAACTCCTTTGTACTGAAACATGTGCTTTGTTTTCCAGCAAAAATGATTCTAGTTGGGTGCCTAACTTAGTATGGGCTCTGCCTCTGTAGACCAAAGAGCTCTGCCAGACCTGGGATTTAATCCTCTTCCAATTTACAGCACGGTTATCCTTCCTGTTGAGTTGTCCTTCCCAAGTGCCTCCCCGCAAGGTGTTTTCTCCAGCCCTTGCATCATTTCTGTGGCTCTTTCCTCAGCATCTACAAACTTTCCACAACTTCTAGAAAATCCAGACACCAAAACCACATCCAGCATTCCAGTACGTGCCTCAGCAACACTTTTTCGTGCACTGTATAATTAGGCTGTGAGACTCATTGCTGCACTACGTCATGAAGACCAAAAATGTAAATGTCTGGAAAGGCAGGTTGGACAAATTCCTGGACAATAGGGCCACCAATGACTGCCACAGGACCTGCTGGACTGACCCAAATGCTACGTGCAGCTCTGGGAGTCCCTGAATCATTGACTGTCAGAAGCTAGGAAAAACACCATGGGAAAGGATGGCTCAGTGCTGGCCTTGCATCTCTGAGCATCTGACCTGGTTGGAGATGGCCCAAGGGTTACATGGAGCTTGGGTCTGGTACAGTCCAGCCACTCTAATATCCTTGTATGCGTGGAAAAAAGAGACTTCAAATGTTGGAACACCAGCTTCCCCATGTAGGTGGATCTCTTGGGCTGCTCACCCAGGCTCCTCTGCAGACACTGGAGACAAAAGGGCATTTCCAGGACATGAATTAGCTTGTCCTTAGCTACTCACGTGCAACAGGGTAGACAACTCATCCCCTTGCTGCTGACCTGCAGGTGTGGGAGACATAAGCCTCAAGGAAACACCATCCTGAACCACCGTGGTGTCCCACAGCCTCCCAGAAAAGATGACAGTAATCTTGGCTACCCACCTCTTCAGAGGCCATGGTCAGTCCTGCAAGCTCCTCCCATGGCAGATGGAAAGTACCGAGGTAGGTATGGCTCCCCATCACCTCCTCCCCTCTTGATTCCTCAATGCCATGGTGATGCTGCTGACCTCCTCTGGACCCCCATGGTGTGGCTGTTCACCAAAGAGCTTTTGGGGTTGTCTCCTGGGTCTGAATCCACTGCATCCAGTATCAAGCCCCTGTTTGAAGGTACCTAGTGGAGGAACAATGGGTATCTAGAAGTGACAGACATCCACAAAGGGCAGTTCAGCCCCTCAGACACCAGTTTCAGTGAGTAACTCACCTCAGATGCATCTCTCTCCAGCAACTACTGAACCCTGTGCTCCTCTGATGCATCTGGGGACCAGGCAGGGTCTGAGCTCTGGACCTGCCCAGTATGATGTACCTCATTTCTCTGGTCACAAAATCATTTAGTATCAACCCTGGAGGGCTGCAGAAACCCTCAACCAGCTCTTTTCAGACTCTTGACATGTGAAATTAGACTGATTATTGAGATTACTATTATTTTTAGGGTGATTTGAAAATGTTTGTCCCATGTAGATGTTGTTTGACATTCTCCTTAGATACCAAGAGGCTGAAGAGCACTTCATTGTCCTTGCGTGTTGCAAGTGCTTCCTTTGAAATATACAGAACAGAAATACTCATTGATCACGCCTGCCTCTTCTCTCTTATTAGGAGAAATTTTATCATCTCCACATAGTAGCACCCTTTGCCATTACTGGAATTTATTTTATTCCTAATACACTTCTAAAATCTCTTCACCTTGCCAGGCCAGGACATTGTCCCAATTTTTTTTGCCACTTGTGACTTGAGGACTGCCATTCTCTGGCCAGGGGAGCGGATGTGGAGAGGTGTGAGTGGCTGGAGAGCCTGGGGAGAGGGATGGGAGGACAGGTTGAGTGTCAGAAGGGTATGGGAAAGATCAGAGCTTCTGAGCTCCTCCTGGAGGGCAGAGCGCAGCCAGCCCAAAGCTGGCTCTGGTGGCATTGGCAGACCAAACGCAGAGAGGAGGGGTGAGGCTGGGGACTGGCAAGCTGGGGGGACTCAGGGCAGCATTGGTGTGGTCACCCACCCAGCTTCTGCCAAGGATGTCTCAGAGCAGCATTGTGCTGCAGGGCAGGGTTTCACCGCTGCTGCTCAGGAGGCACAGCTGAAGCATCCCTGCATCACAGCCCCTGCCACCCTTCTCCTCCCTTGGTGGCACCTGCAGGATGGGGGTTCCCAATTGCTGTCCTTGGGGGAGGTTTGGCTACGAGGATGGAGGGCAAAGAAACACTATTCCTCTCCAGAATATACTCTGTCCCCTCTTTGAGAAAAATGCCATCTCCTCTCTACAAACTGTCTCTGCTCTGGGGTACTACCATCCCCTCTCAGGCTGTTCTGTCCCCAGGTTCTTCTCAGGACTTTAAATAGGAGAGATGGAGACATGTCTGTCTTCCAATTTCTAGCTGAGCAGCACTCGGGTCCTGCTTATGTGCAGCACCACAGACCTTTGTGGTGCCCTGACCCAGACCTGCCGAGGGCCTGTCTCCAGACAGGGGATGGTGCTCTCCTGGTGCCAGAGTCGCCTCCATATCCCATTTGTGAGGCTCTGGGTGTGGGGCCAGGAGCCCAGTAATCCACAGCCTGCCGGTCCGCTGCTTGCGGTCGCCTGGCCTTACTGCAAAGGTGGAGAGACATTTGCAGATAAGGGGTTGATGATGAATTGATAAACCTGCCATGGATGTCCCACCATCACAGGAGAACCATGTCATTCCCAGCAGAGCCGATCTCAGGGCAGGCTGTGCACCACTCAGGAGGAGATGTGACCACAGCTGACTTTGGGATGATGGTTCCTTCTCCTTTCTTGACATGTCAGGATGTCCAGAGGATGTTCTGCATCTTCTCCAGGGCACAAGTGGCAGCTGAGCACTCATGTATGAACTTCTCTGAGCTTGCAAACCACTGCTGGTACAGCTCGCACTTTGGGAACGTTGGTACGTGGAGATTCAGCAGAGGGGGGATTTGCCCCTGGGATGGACATTATCCAGGTAATGCTGAAAGTTTAATGGCTGAGCAGTGAAAGACCTCTGCCAAAAGCCTGTGCTCCCTTAGTGCAAAAGCTGCAGAGACCATTTCCATGGACAATAAATTCTCAGTGTCATTCTGGGGTGGGGGGTGGGGAAAATGTGGAATTTGGCTGCACTTCTGCTAATCATTTTGGCTGAAAGCAAAATGGGGCATGGGGAGGAAAATGTAAGATTTCCATTCTACACCGGCATAAGACTTTTTCTTTTAAAACTGACCATGTTGAGGGAATGAAAAGCTATCAAAGAAGAGAAAAGATACGAACCCAAAATCCACTTTATGTAGAGTGGAATAAATTATTTCAGGTGAACTTAGAATGTTTCATTGTGTCATCGCCATGGAAAAACCCACAGAGTTTCTCATTTGATTTAGGACTAACCATTTATCTTTAGTTTTGCCTTTTGGTCCCCAAATGTAACGTCACGGGGCTCTGCCTGACTCTGTGATGACTTTCTGCAGGAGTCTGGGATATCCCGAATTGCTGGCGTTTTACCTCCGTGGGGAGCGAAATTCCCACCTGCAGCATCTCCTGGCTCTCAGCCTTCGCCACCTCCCTCCCTTGGTGCAGGACAGCCCCTGCCTGTCCCACACGCAGATGGGGATGGATTCAGGGTGGAGGACACAACCCCGAAGCCTCTTGTGTTGCCCGTACCCGTGTCAGGCTGCAGGGTCCATCCAGCCCAACTGCACCAGCCTCCACTGTATCGGTCTGATAAACCACACATTGAATATTTGTTTCAGATATTTAAATACATCTCAGGGTTCAGATCACAGCTTCTCAACAGCAGTTAAATAAGTAACACATTCATATTTTGTAAACTGTTTCTCACAGCTTGTTTATTTAGGGTTATAACTCGATTTGGGCTCCTTATGGAAGTGTGACTCATTGTTTAATGTGTCAGCTCATTAGCAATACTTGTTTTTGCCTTATATTTCTGTGCTACCACTAATTGCTGAGCCCACTGTGAGCTTCAGCTTCCAATGACACTGTGGAAACTGCAAGAAAATAGATCAGTTACTAGATAAAAGGCAACAGAAATAAACAAACTCATGAACCTGCAGAGGAAGCTTTTTAGCTGCTGTGATTTTACTCCAAGGAGAGATTTCCCTTGCTTGGGAAATTGATGCCACCAGCTCCTGGGTTCTTCTGTCAGGAGGATTTGAGCAAGACCAAGCTAAGGATCGTCTCACTTAGAGAAAACGCATCAGGGCCACTTCACACCAGCACGAGTGGGCTGAACACCTGCAGCTCAAAACCCATCAGCCTGTCCTCTCTGAGGAGCTGGCAGGGCTCAGCGCCTTGGTGCCCTGGGGAAGGAGAAGTCCATGGGCTGGAGTCTGAGCATTTCTTAGGGCAATTTATTTCTTTGATACACAGTCACCAAGGGCTGGGACAGAGGTGGTCAAACCCTCCCTTTGGCAAGAAGACGGAGTGGCCCAAGAAATGTCTGTCAAGGACTTGTGCTGATAACAACCATCCTGAACAAAGCATCTTCTCCAGAGGGGCTGCAGGCAAAGCTGGGAGCAGCTTCAGCCTCCCTGCAGCCCAGCTGCTGAAAAAGGCATCGCAGCAGGAGGGTGGCTCCTTCAGGGCAGCCACAGGCTCAGCACCTGCTCCTCCTCCTCCTCGTCCTCCTCCTCCCCATCCTCCTCCTCCTCCTCTGTCCCCATCCCTCTGCGCTGAAGCAGTTTATAGGAAAAGTGTCCCAGCCATAGGAGAGGTGGTTTCCACATTGCAGTCTTCTGCTCAGGGCACACCACATCTTTAGTAAGTGACAGCTGGAGGTGGAAGANGCTGGAGTCTGAGGCATTTCTTAGGGCAATTTATTTCTTTGATACACAGTCACCAAGGGCTGGGACAGAGGTGGTCAAACCCTCCCTTTGGCAAGAAGACGGAGTGGCCCAAGAAATGTCTGTCAAGGCCTTGTGCTGATAACAACCATCCTGAACAAAGCATCTTCTCCAGAGGGGCTGCAGGCAAAGCTGGGAGCAGCTTCAGCCTCCCTGCAGCCCAGCTGCTGAAAAAGGCATCGCAGCAGGAGGGTGGCTCCTTCAGGGCACCCACAGGCTCAGCACCTGCTCCTCCTCCTC
>VXBL01005387.1:1788-35535 GCA_013400195.1 Aramus guarauna | reverse complement strand
CATAAGACTTTTTCTTTTAAAACTGACCATGTTGAGGGAATGAAAAGCTATCAAAGAAGAGAAAAGATACGAACCCAAAATCCACTTTATGTAGAGTGGAATAAATTATTTCAGGTGAACCTAGAATGTTTCATTGTGTCATTGCCATGGAAAAACCCACAGAGTTTCTCATTTGATTTAGGACTAACCATTTATCTTTAGTTTTGCCTTTTGGTCCCCAAATGTAACGTCACGGGGCTCTGCCTGACTCTGTGATGACTTTCTGCAGGAGTCTGGGATATCCCGAATTGCTGGCGTTTTACCTCCGTGGGGAGGGAAATTCCCACCTGCAGCATCTCCTGGCTCTCAGCCTTCGCCACCTCCCTCCCTTGGTGCAGGACAGCCCCTGCCTGTCCCACACGCAGATGGGGATGGATTCAGGGTGGAGGACACAACCCCGAAGCCTCTTGTGTTGCCCGTACCCGTGTCAGGCTGCAGGGTCCATCCAGCCCAACTGCACCAGCCTCCACTGTATCGGTCTGATAAACCACACATTGAATATTTGTTTCAGATATTTAAATACATCTCAGGGTTCAGATCACAGCTTCTCAACAGCAGTTAAATAAGTAACACATTCATATTTTGTAAACTGTTTCTCACAGCTTGTTTATTTAGGGTTATAACTCGATTTGGGCTCCTTATGGAAGTGTGACTCATTGTTTAATGTGTCAGCTCATTAGCAATACTTGTTTTTGCCTTATATTTCTGTGCTACCACTAATTGCTGAGCCCACTGTGAGCTTCAGCTTCCAATGACACTGTGGAAACTGCAAGAAAATAGATCAGTTACTAGATAAAAGGCAACAGAAATAAACAAACTCATGAACCTGCAGAGGAAGCTTTTTAGCTGCTGTGATTTTACTCCAAGGAGAGATTTCCCTTGCTTGGGAAATTGATGCCACCAGCTCCTGGGTTCTTCTGTCAGGAGGATTTGAGCAAGACCAAGCTAAGGATCGTCTCACTTAGAGAAAACGCATCAGGGCCACTTCACACCAGCACGAGTGGGCTGAACACCTGCAGCTCAAAACCCATCAGCCTGTCCTCTCTGAGGAGCTGGCAGGGCTCAGCGCCTTGGTGCCCTGGGGAAGGAGAAGTCCATGGGCTGGAGTCTGAGCATTTCTTAGGGCAATTTATTTCTTTGATACACAGTCACCAAGGGCTGGGACAGAGGTGGTCAAACCCTCCCTTTGGCAAGAAGACGGAGTGGCCCAAGAAATGTCTGTCAAGGACTTGTGCTGATAACAACCATCCTGAACAAAGCATCTTCTCCAGAGGGGCTGCAGGCAAAGCTGGGAGCAGCTTCAGCCTCCCTGCAGCCCAGCTGCTGAAAAAGGCATCGCAGCAGGAGGGTGGCTCCTTCAGGGCACCCACAGGCTCAGCACCTGCTCCTCCTCCTCGTCCTCCTCCTCCCCATCCTCCTCCTCCTCCTCTGTCCCCATCCCTCTGCGCTGAAGCAGTTTATAGGAAAAGTGTCCCAGCCATAGGAGAGGTGGTTTCCACATTGCAGTCTTCTGCTCAGGGCACACCACATCTTTAGTAAGTGACAGCTGGAGGTGGAAGAGCCCATTTTTGTCACTGAGATTTCATAGTCTCTGGAAATGCTGATGTTCGTGGTCACACTATCTCTGGCAAAATCAATGTTCTGGACACATGAAAAACAACCTTCCTTGCTGGCTTCCCTACTCACTTGCTTGCTTCCTTTATTCCTTCCTTTTCTCTGCATCACTTGACCAAGATTTTTTTTCTGCTTTGCTGGCACAAGCCTCTTTCTAAGAAGAAAACTGCTGCTATTTTCCTACATACTTTTACGAGATTTCATGAAGTATTTAAAGGAACAACAGCCACTGAATGAAAAGCATTTTATGGGAGAGAGAGAGGGAGGGAGGGAAAAAACCCACAAAACTGGAGGGGTCAGTGATGATGACAAAGAAAGGGGAAAAGAGCCAGACTTGCCTGATTAATGTGTTTAACTTTTTCCTCTTTGCAGAGCCTCCAGGGAGCATTACTAGGAAGGGGTTGCTGGAAGGGGCTGGCTGGGTCCATGAAGGAGTCAGGCTGGAAGTGATGCTTTCTGGTCCATCCTCCCACTCCATCCTCGGCCCCAGCGTCTCTCCTCCCTGCCAGGAGGACGGAGCCCTCGCAGGCAGCTTCTTCCCCACTGCCTGCGGCAGAGCTGCTCACGCTGCTGGTCTCTGCCCTGCCCGGCACTGCTGGCCCTCGGTGTCTGGCACTGAGAGCGCTGGGTCCAAGCTTGCCCCTGGGTTGCTGTAATGCAGTGGCGGGCAGAGACACCAGCACAACGGGGCTGGCCTCGAGAGCAGCATTTCAATTAATAACAGGAAGGCCAGGGAAGGCTAAGTAAACTCAGGCTTTCCAAAGAAGGCTACAGGAGCCAAAGCTCCAGGGTTGTGTTTCTGGCCAGAAGTGCTGCAGGTTTGGAAAACATCTCCATTGCAGTTGGGGAACATCCAGCCCGGGTATGATTTGGGTCCGGTTTCAGCATTGGTAAGAGGTGGTCCTGGTGGAATCGGTTAAAAATCAGACCCTCTCCTCCCAAAGTGCTGTGCCCAAAATTGAGGAACATGCCCCTAGCAGCATCAGTCCTCATCTGCTTGGTTTTCCAAGGCAGTCTTTGGGATATGCCAGGGCTGTACGGGGTCTTTCAGCACCACTGAAAAAGTGGGCTTTTAAATACAATTGGAAAGCTATCTGCTACCCTCCAACAGCGAAATCCAGCACACTGTCTGTGCTAAAATCTGGCTGCCGTGGCAGCATGTCCAGTGCTCCTCTGCTTGCTCTGCAGGAGGGACACCCAACCCACCTCCTCTGCTGTCGGAGCCCAAGACACACCACCTCTGCTCGGCATACCAGAGAGAAAGAAAAAACTCACTGTCTGCTAGATGTAACAGAGCAGAATTGCATTTTCCAGGTCTGAGGAGGGCTTTGCAAACAATGGAGATTAAAAAATAAATAAAAGCTATAAAAAGTGCTTGACAATGTCCTTTTAAATTATTTTTTTTTTCTGAAAATATGCAATAAATCCCATGCAAGAGTCATAAAAGTACCTGAAATGCTCTTAGAAAGATTTATGGGCATCTTACCACTATTCTCAATAAAGTGAATATGCTGCTTCCAAGATAATTTCTCATCACCCATACTTCAGATTCCTGAATTCCTTTCAGTCAGCCTGTCCCAAGAAATACTGTAACGTCAAGCTGTCTGAATCACATCTTCTTAGAAATAACTGTCGTGTCTGATTTATACGTGCTAGCTGGGATCTTTCTCCCTCGTCCACGTTGCTGAATCCAGTGCTTTCTAGCTTTGACCAAGTGCCAATGAACTGTCCTTGTAACTTTTCCAGGGAGGTTTGTCATCCCCAAATAATCTAATCATTACCTCAAAGCAGTTTGGAAACTCTGCTTTTGAGACGATCGTTCCTGATATAGACAAGTAACAGGTTTCAAATACCTGCACGCAAGATGTTGTTTGTCAAGGGAGGTGCCCAGGAGAAGGTGGGGGACAACCTCTCAGGAAAATGAAGACAAACGTCTTTACTTGATGGGTCCAACCACCGGTTCAAAAAAGGATCCTGTTCCCAGGACCACCATGGTCACCCCATGACATTCCTCTGAGCAGAGCGGCTTCTGCAGAGGACAGGGGAGAGCCTGCCTGGCTAGACTTCATGTTGGCCACGGCCATTGCTGGTCTTCACTTCTGCAAGCGAGTGTGTGCTTGGTTTTGCTGCTGGGCCTGGACTGACAGCAGCCAGGATCTTTGTGGCTTTGCATCGATTGCTGGGACTGTTTCTAACTGGTGCTGCATGGTTGATGGCTGGAGGTTGTGGCTTTGCTCCACAAACACCCTCCACACTGCTGAACCAAAGCCTTTCTGGGCTGCGCACTGGGCAGGCAGTGGGATGGGCTTGTGTCCTCCTTACCTCACTGTGTCTTCATAGAACCATAGAATAGTTTGGGTTTGAAGGGACCTTTAAAGGTCATCTAGTTCAACCTCCAGTCTTCTCCATCACTTGCAGCATTCCTCCTAAAATCACCTTCCTGGGCAAATCAGTGCAGCTCTGGAACGTTCAGAGACATCTGCCAGAACCTGGCAGCACCGAGCTCACTCAGGGGTGAAATTTATTGAGGAGAAAGCAATAGCATTGGGGAAGAAATGCCCCAAATGTCTATGTTTTATGTTCTTTCCCCAGCTCAAGGAAAGTCTTCTCATTATTTGATTAAAACAGCCGTGGTCTGGAAGAGATTTGGCCTGTTCACTCTCTTTCCACCTTCCCCATTTCTTTCATTTTGCCACTACTAATCCTAGAAGAATGATACCCAGAATTATTAAAGACTGGATTTATTTTAGTTTCTCACCTTCTTTCTTTACCCACAGTCATTTTTGCTACTTTTCTAATGTGAAGAAGTTTGCAAAATTAGGCATTAGCAAGGGGAAAAATTCAAAAAAACCCCAAGGTACAAGGCAGATGCCCTTCATCCTATGGTAACCAGGGTCTGAAAAAAATACGTGGAAAATAGCAATCTGCTAAACCCGCCAAAAATGGGAAAAAAGTCAAATTATTACTTCAACAATGACAAATGGAAAATCAAAGAAAATCACATCCATGGGTTTTTTTCGGCGAAATGATGAATTTTTTATAAGCGGTAATCATTGTAAATTTCTTGGGACAAAAGCGTTCTCAGAGGCACCCAGAGAAAATGTTACCTTGGCCTCCCAGGACGGCTGTGCTGGGAAGGCAGAGAAGCATGTTTGAGAAGCTCTTACCTTCGAGTCAGTGGGGTCCATCCCCACCAGGACTGCAAGAATCTCACTGCTGTCTTCGTTGGGCAATTTACTAGTGACATGTAGTGGTGGCACAACACAAGGTTGATAACACATAACAGGGAGGCAGCCTCACACAGAGACAACAACAGGCAACAAGTCCATCATTCCTCTTTCAATAAGTTGATAATTTGATAGTCAATAACCTTCTGGCTTTGTAAGATAGCGTTCTGTTGAATCTCTGTGCACGCGTGCATGCATAAACACACCTGTGCATGCATGCATGCTGCAAATTCTTCTTCTGAGTTCCCACCAGATAATTTCCATTATAGCAGCAACTGGAGTGAAGTGCATGGGTGTGAATTTCCTTGCAGATGTCTTTGACCTGCCCAGACAGAAGCTGGGAAGGCAGAGGGCTGTGAAGAGCACAGCAGAATCGCATTGCCACTGGGAGCATCAGGGGTTGAGGGTATCTGTTCCAGTTAGACCAAGCCCAGAGCTCCTTATTCTCCGAGCAGTTCCTGCCCAGACCCACCATCCATCCCTGAGCCTGGTCGAGATCTGAGCTCAGGGCAGAGCTGGGGGCTGGCAGGGCTGGGTGCAAGCAGCTGCGTGCATCTAACTTGCTCCTGCCCTCACCCTGAGACTCAGCTTGATTCAGCTCTAGGAATCGTTGAGATTTCTCTGCTTACTGCCAATGCGCCGGGAAAATCAGCACCCACTCAGAATGTGAATTTCCAGGAAATTAAAAAAAAAAGAAAAAAAAAAATCTTGTTGCATTTTCACATGTTTCAGACTGTTTTTTTTATAGTGGCACCTGCAAATTTGGAAACAATGAGCCAGGGCCAGGCAAGGGTGTCAGTGTCCCACAGAGCTGGGGAAGGGAGAAGGTGTTGCCCATCCTGCTGAGACCGGATCTGAGCCCGTGTCTCCCACCAGCACCTGAGCGGGGCTGAGGGGCACAAGGGACACAGAATCACCTCCTGGCTGGGGAGTCTGCCAGAGGCACGAACATCCTTCTTGCCCAAAAAGCCAATGACAGCCTCAGAAATCAGCCTCTTCAGCACTATCTGAATATCTCTGTATTGTAAGCATCAAGAAATGTAGCCTCCAATTTGGGGACATTCTCGGGTGTCTAGTCATGCATTTCAGTGGTGGGATTTGAGCGTTTGCTTTTTGTATTGGCGAATAGCTCCTTCCCTACAAACATGCTAATTCATCTCTAGTGATGCCTTTGTGAAAGTCCCAGATCTGTCTCTTGACCACTGCAGGAGCCCACACGAGTGCCCAGGGCTGTCCTGTACCACCCCAGGGGGGGTCTGCTCTGGTCCAGCATTGGGACCAGTTCATCCTGTGTGCACCAGACAAGCTTCCCAATGTGATGCAGTCACCCTGAAGCCAGAGATTTGACCTGGACAGGGCTTGTCTTGACCTTGAAGCGGTGGTGCCAGATCTGGGGAGTGATTTTCCAGCTGGTCACCCATGGCTGCTCCAGTCAGCTGGATCTGACCTGCAGCAGGAGGTGCCAGGCTTGTGCCTGGCTGGTGCTTGAGGAGTATAAACACAGCAATAATAAGGGAGGAAATATCCAACGTGGAGATGAGATGAAGGACAGTAGCACATGGCCTCTGTTTTGGTGAGATGCAGAGAAAACCAAGTATTCAAATATTTCCAGCAATTAATTGGTAGCAAGGACTGACTCTAAAAATGTTCCTGTATTCATGTGTCTGGAGGCACAGACATGCACAAGTGTTTTCACAGCAGTGGTCATGTGATGGTTTCATATGATTTCTTGATGCTGTGGTCATTTTTCTGCAACATTGATCTTCCTTAAGGAAACTGAGCTCTCCCACCTCACCTTCTCTATCTGCAGTGCCAGACCCACTGCGACAAGAGCATCCTTTGAGTTCTGTCCATCTTCTAAGGGACTGGCACCTGCTTGGCCTCGCATCTCATCCCTCACAAGGGCAAGCTATGCCTTTAGGGTGGAGGTATATGGCATGAAAGGAGGAGATAAAGTTAGTTGGGATGTTTGAGGCTGAACAGACTGGTTGGGGTGAGGGATAATGGCCACCTTTTCCCTGCATCCTTGCCTCGCTCCCCATCCGATGGAGAGGAAACGTGACTGCTGCCAGGACAGAGAGGATGTGAGTACTGCAGAGACTCCTGTGTCCGCTGCGGTCCCTCTGGGATCCATGTCTCTAAGAATAAGTGTCTGTGTCTCCAAGGCCTCCGGAAAGCCAATCAACAACACTCGTTAGCTGCCATTTGGGCTCCCGGTGTCTCCAGCCTATAATTCAGTGGCTTGCATGCATTAATTGTCAAGCTTGGAGTGCTACAAAGATGCCCAGCCTGGCTTTCTTGTGGTTTGTACTGGCGCCTCTCAGCACAGGCTCGCTATCCTTCAGCTTAGCTATTTGGCATAGCAGCTTCGGTCCAGGGCTTCGCTCTGAAAGTTACCTCTGTGGTCCTGATCTCTGTGCTCTGGTCCCAGCCAGGTGGGATGTCCCTGGTCTATTTGGACAAATGGCCCCGGTGCTGTTCTCAGTCTTATTCTCACCTTTCCACACAGATCTGCAGAGATCCATCCATGACCAGGGACCTATCCAGTCCCCTTTGAGAGCCAGCAACAGCCGTTAGCTTCCCGATGTCCCACAGGGTCAGGTGCTCCCAGACGGTGTCTCTGCCCTGGGCAGCATGAATCCATCCTGAGCAAGGTGAGCATCTCTGCGTATTTTATTGCAATTTGCTCAGTTTTCTTGTGGCTGTAAGTATTGGAGAAAGATGAACATGAGAAGGGGAGGGATTGGACTCCCAGACTTACAGAAGTAAGTATAAACACAGAGTCCCCGTGCTGGCTCCAAATCAGTCAGTGTGTTTTCAGAGCTCAGTGCACAGCTGGTGGGATAGACCACACCTCAGAAACTGCATTGCTGCTACCCAGACAACATCACAGATTCACAGATTGTTAGGNTCCTCGCAGCCCTCGGCTGGACACTCTCCAGTAATTCCGTGTCTGTCTTGAACTGTGGAGGCCAGCACTGGACACAGAACTCCAGATGTGGCCTCACCAGGGCAGAGCAGAGGGGGAGGAGAACCTCCCTCGACCTGCTGGCCACGCTCTTCTTAATGCACCCCAGGTACCATGGGCCACCTTGGCCACAAGAGCACACTGCGGGTCATGGAGAGCTTGGTGCCCACCAGGACTGCCAGGTCCTTCTCCACAGCGCTGCTTCCCATCAGGTCAACCCCAACCTGTCCTGGTGCTGGGGTTATTCCTCCCCAGGTGCAAGGACCCTACACTTACTGAATTTCATTTAGTTCCTCTCCGCCCAGCTCTCCAGCCTGTCCAGGTCTCGCTGAATGGCAGAGCAGCCTTCTGGTGTGTCGGCCACTTGTCCCAGTTTAGTAACAGCAGTGAATTTGCAGAGAGTACACTGTACCCTCATCAGCAGACCTCAAACCTCCACCCATGCGCTCACAGAGCCCTTATGGGCTCCACTGCATGGTGTATCCAAGCTCTTGGAGCATGGCTTGAATGTCTCAGCATCCTTTGAACCACTCAGGAAAATGAGACTAAAGAACAAAGAACTCAAGTGACCTGTTAATCCTGACTACGAAATGAATGACATGACTGGAGATCCTGGATCTCTCCCCTGCCACTTGCAGACCCCCACATGGGCAGATGGCTGATTTCTCTTTACTTGCCACGAGCTGTAACTTGCAAAATTTGAGCCATGGGTGGGTGCCTGGGGAAAGAATTGGGCTGTGTTGACAGGAACTTCTTCTGTTGTGCTTTTCTAGCTCCTGGACTTCCTGAGACTGTGGTTGCATCTAGGCCACACCATGGCATGGACCTGTCCTCCCCACTGTGCCCCTACAGTGATGAAGGCTGAGTTCATATTGGGCCACATTAGCAATAGCAAAGCCAGCAGGCTGAGGGAAGTCACTGTTTCCCTCCGTCTGGCCCTGGTGATGACATTTCTGGGGTCCTGTTTTGGACCCTCAGTACTAGAGAGGTGGAGAGGGCAATCATGATGGTCAGGGGGCTTGAGCACATAACACGTGATGCTCAGGTGGGAGAACCAGGCTGGTTCAGCTTGCAGAAGATAAAGCTTTAGAAGGTGGGACCAAATTACTGTTGTCCACTGCTGGAAAGGGATGGTTTAGAGACAATGCAGCCAGGCTCACATCAGAGACATACAGGGAAATGGCCAGAGGCAATGGAAAAAAATTACAGAAAGGTAGATTCTATGTGGATTTTAGGAAAATATTCTTCACCACAAGAGCAGTACAGACCTGTAGCAGGTGCCCCAGGGAGACAGCTTCTTCACCTTCAGAGATTTTTACAAATGTAGTAGGCCAGGCTCTAAAAGCAACCTGCTGTAGCTTTGAAGCCTGCCCTGTATGGAGCAGGAGGCTGGACCAGAGACCCCCAGATATCCCTTCCAGCCTAATTCTGCCTGTGATCCTGTGTGTCTGTGATTCCTAATCCCAGCCTGAGACCAAAGACCATTTTCCATTCCACAGCATCAGGTGGCCATGAATCCCACAGGTTGATTACAGGTGGTTTGGTTTAACCTGATCTTTCCATGGGGTAACCTCAGCTCCTGCAATATGAGGAATACCAGTGCTCCCCTCCTGGTGCTGCTGATGGTTTTATAAACTGCTGCCAAACGTCTCTCATTCACACCTTCCCCACACCACAGGGGACTTGATTTCTTCCCACCTGGATGAAGATAGACCACACCCTAGTCCTCAGGTCTGCCTTTTGGTGCCCTCACCATTTGCATTTCCCTTTCTGGTGCCAGGCATGCATTGTGTTTATCAGTTGCAGGATGATAACAGTTGCCAAAGGACGTAATGTGTTTTGTTCTCTGGTTCTCTCCTTCAGTTTGCCTGTTGACCATCACTGAGCTTTGAGCTGTTGGTTTTGTTGCACCCTCTGCAGTGCTTCTCAGCCTGCTTCCCGTGGTAATACAAGCTAATTTAGAGTCCATCCTTGCACAGATCCATGTAGCCTTGTCTTTTCCCATGTACATTGCCTTGGATTCGTTGGTGCTGAATTTAATCTGTAGTTTTATTTCCCAGCCACTCATTGTTGGATTCATCTGTCCAAACTGCAGCTGCTTATGTGATACCTGGCCATCAAGGTTTCCCTAAGAGAGAGTGAGAGCAGCACGTCTAAGGCACAACACTTCTCACCCAGAGGGAAGCACCTAGAACAAGGCAGCAGCTGTGACACCCAAGGGGCTGAAGGTGAATGACGAGCTCCTGTAGAGGTTGTTCTGGCTGAGGAGCAGGGTAGGTGGCTGGTAGTACAGTCACACGGGTCTGGGAGTAAGACATCAGGCTCAGGGTAGATGTAAAAACCAGACAATGTGATGGGAGCACCAGTGCTGCAGTGCTGAGAGCAGATTTCCAGTTTCATGTGCAGAAAACTTGTCCATTTTTACCCACCACAGCCATTCAGTCTAATAAACTAATATTGCATTTCTCCACAAACCTTGCCCTGCCCACCTAGAACAAAGCCAGGCTCTGGTCTGCCTGCCTGGATCACCTCTCGAGCCCTTTTCAGGAGGTGGCACATCTGCCCTACCCCCTCCTTTGGTACGAAGAATAATTGTAGCTCAGTAGTTCAGCGATTCCACCACTGAGTTCCTCAGATCTCCCAAATTAAATCCACTTGGTTCTGGTGATTTGCTCCTGTTTCTGATTGATGGTTCAGTTTTAAATGCTTCCCAGACCCCCATCCCCAAAGAACCGTTCTGGCACAGGGACCTTGTGCAGTTCTCCCTGCGAACGATGATGCAGATAATTCATCTGTGTGACCTTTTCCTCGCAGAGCGTTTCTCTTACATCTTCACCATCTCTTGGCCCTGCAGACTTTTTGGCAGGCTCTTTGCTTCTGATGTATTTGAAAAAGCTTTTATTACCAGCTTTTACACCATTAGCAAGCTGCTCCTCCAAGTCTTTCCTGACTTGATCTGCCAGGGTTTAATATTTAGCTCACTTGCCTTCGTGCCATTCCATTACGTGCACATGCTGGGGAAAGCTGGTCTCAGCTGACCTGCCTCCTGTGCCTGCTATCTACCCCACATCCCCCAGGCTCTTGCATTCCTGGACTGAAAACATGGGCAAAACCTTTTCATTGTGTTGCAACATTTGACACTTTTCTTAAAACTTCAGTTTCTGGAATCAGGTAACTCTGTGGCAAATGTAGCCTTCACCGTCACTTTCTCCCAGCCCAAAAACATGAAACAAGCAGGGAGAGCCCCAGGATGGGTATAACAGGAGCTGTCTGGAAGCCAGTGTGGGAACCTGGGAGCAGCGGTATCCCAGGATGAGGCAGAGGAGGCCAGGGATGCTTGTGTGTCCTGGGCCAGGGGTTGAAGACCAGCAGGACTCAGCAGTGGAGGTCCCTGACTGGGGAGCTGGGATGTGGTACAAGGTCATGAGAGTTCTGGGATGGCCTGCAGCTTCACAGTAGTGGGCAAAATTGCTTATTATTCTCCAGGCAGGCCACCCTGCTGTGTGTGGCTGAGTCATTTTTCATAATAAATAGTCAATTTGGTGTAGCTTTCTTTGATACAGACCTGTTCACAGGTCCAGGGTGGAGTCCTGGTAGCTTTGGCCCTGCACACATACCTTTGGAAGGCAGCTTGTGGTGGTGGTTTCCAGAGGACATTTCCATTCCCAGGCCACCACTGATGACCACAGGCTGCCTGTGCCCCACGTTCCCAACACACCACCCTGGCCTCAGGCCCCTCTGCCCACCTTAGAGGAGACACCAGCCCCAGGCTGCACCACTGGATGAAGCACCGCAGCATTTCAGCCCTGGCTGCCCAGAGCAAGTGGTGATGGCTTCACAGCCCACTGGTGGCAGAGGAACCCCTTCACATCACCTACAGCATTGGACAAATGGTGCTGGTTTGGTGTGCAAGCAAAACGAGCATCTCTCCTCCATGCTCTGCATCCTCAGCCCACACCCCACGTGGAGGGAGGAGAAAGGCTTGTGGGGTGAGAGGGCTGGACGCAGGGTTTCGTCTGGATGTTAGCAGGATGCGGATGGCTGATGACAAGATGCTTGAGCCGGGCGGCTGGCAGGAGCTGCCGCTGGCATTCAGCAGCACTTGTGTGACACTGTGCAGAGCCACTGATTACACCCAAGTCCTTCAGCGGAGGGGGGGCACATTACAATCAATAAGCAGCTCTGGATATTATTTAAGAAGTCAACAGTACCAGCTTCAGGACTCTCTCATCAGATAGCTGAATGGCTGGGGGAAATTCAGATAACACCACTGTGAGATCGCTGGGGAAAAGCAGGTTAAGAGGCACATTTGCCTCCAAGCAGCACAGACTGTGTATTATCTGCTGAGGTGCTACCGGGTTTCACTGTCAGGTTTTGAAGCTTTTAATGACGCATCTTGTGAATGAAAATAACCCCTTTAAAATAAAATGTGGTGCCCTTTTCATGCTTAGAATCTAACTTTCCAATATTAGTGAGGAACTGATCAATTTTTCATATAAACGTAAAAATCTAGATTGGCTCATGCTGGGTTGTGACTAAATGCTCAGGCCTGCCGGGGTCTTTATGTAATCTTCAGGCTTGAGATTGCAGCAGAAGAGAAGACTAGGAGTCCCAGGTCAAGGCACAGACTAAGAATGCCATGGCGCGTATTGCCCCTGCTCCTCTGCAGGACATCTCCTCAATGCTCCGTCCCATATGTGTAACGCAAGGGCTGGCCGGTCTGCCCAGAGCTTGCAGCGTGGATGAGGACTGTGCTGGTTAGTGGAGGGGCAGTTGGTGCTGTGGGTTTTAACCCGATGTTTGCTCTGCAGCGGGTGGCTCTCCATATAAACCTCGTGGGATAGAGGAACATCCCAGACCCTGGGGCAGGCTCCACCGCAGATGGAGGTTTGGGCACACCAAAACTCTTTGCCTGGTCCTGTTGTGCCTTGGCAGGCACAGAGCTCCACACATGGGGATGCCTTCTGGCAACTGAGAGCATTGGTCCCCAGACCGAGGAAGCTGCTGGCTGCATCCCACAGGCCATCTCCTGCCAGAAATGGTTGGGATGGTGCAGCACTCATCCTTTGGCACCGCTCCAGTGAGGAGGCTGCAACAAGTAGCAGGAGAGAGGGTGCCCATCACCGTGAAGGCCAGACAGACAGTGGCTGTGGTCCTCACCTTGTTTCTGGCAAGAGAGTGAGGAGATGTGACACTGCAATGGGCAGGAGCTAATTCTGGGCAGAGGGGCACGTACGGATGGCAGAGCTGCTCCTTCCATGATGCTGGGCCGCATGGCCCTGAAGTGAGGCCAGCAGAGACCTCTGGAGATCGTCCGGTCCAAGCCCTCTTCCCAAAGCAGGAACAGCTAATGCAGGCTGCCCAGGACTGTATCCAGTTGTGTTTTGAATAAAGCAGACAGGAAGGAACCACTTCTTGGCATTTTACCCTGGGTGTCACCATGCTCTTGATGATCATGTTCATTTCAGGGCAGTGCTTGTATCCATAGACATAAAATGTAAGTTCCTTCTGGATAAACCATGCCATGATGTCCCACTGTTTGTGAAAGAGTTTTTGGGCAATAAAAATCTGCAGGGGGAGGTTTTACATGCTTTGGTTTGGCACTATTCTGTGTAACTAACACACTATAAAAAACAGAGGAAAAATGAGTGGAAAATGTGTTAGTCCCAGCAAAGACCTTCCTAGGCATCTCCCTCTGGGGATTCACAGGTTGAATGAAAACAGGATCACTTGCTGGTAGCCAGCACCTCTTTGCAGAGGGAAGGGATTTCTGGCCATCTTCTGAAGTGAGCACAAGTGCTGCTACCTGCAGAGGTCTTGAGGTCCCAGTGCTGCCTCACTGTCTGCAGGCCTGAAGAGGGGGAGGCAGAGGGTACAGGCAGATGAAATCCGGTCTAGGAGCAACATGTGTGTGGGGTGTGGGACATCAAGGGGAGAACCAGGTCCTGTGAGGACAGGGTGCAATGGCTTCCTGAATTGTATTTCTGACATAAGCCTTAAACACAATGGGTCCTGCTCAGCTTGCCTGGCTCTCAGCAGCCCAACAGAAGACACTCATTCTGTCCCCTGCATTAGCTGCTCCTAAATTGGCCATTCTTGCCCTCAGTCCCATGCAGTACCATGTCCTCTGCACTATTTTTGCTGGCTGGTTTTGTAAAGACGCTCAGTGCAGTTGACTGCCCGCTGTTGGCCAGGATCTGATGGCTCCTGCGATGGTGAGAAGGTCACCTTGGAGAAAGCGCTGACCCATTGGTGGGGGCCAGCCAGCTCTAGCTGGGCAGCCAACAGCCACATCGCTCACTGCTGCTTCCTCCACTTCTCATGAGCTTGCCTGGTCTTCATGCCAAGGGCGCCAGTCAGGACAGGCTATGTTCCATGACAAAAATGAAACATTTCACCGCCAAAGAAGCTGTGACTACTGCATCCCATTCCACTGAGCAGACAAGGCTCTCTCTGAAAAGAAGTGGAAATCCTATCAGAGGAAACTGCTGCTTACCCCGCTGACACCCAGCCATGGCTGGACTCCACCAAGGTGCCTGCAGTCCCACACGAAGCCGCTACCAAGCTGCCCTGTGTTTGGGGACAGCAAGGTCCATCTGGGTCTGGGTGGGCAGGCATGGCACTGGGATCAGTGCTCATGAATGAGCCCTTCTTCGAGATCCATTCCTGGAGACTCACATACTCTACCTCTGGGAAAAGGACAATGATCTCTGCAAAATGACTCTGACATGACCAGCATGGGGACACCCTGCCTGGCACCTACCCCTGCTCTCACACTGAGGGTGCCAGCCCCTCTCCCAGCCATGCATTTGCCAGGGAAGAGCTGGGGGTGCTGGTTGAGCTGGTTGGAAGGGATGGGGCTGTGAAGTCAGCTGGGATGTGCTGAGGGGGCCTGGATGTATGGTTGCTGTGGGATTTATTTCTCTGAATGGTGTCCAGAGCTGGGGCAGCCCTTGTCTGCTCACAGGCACAGGGCAAGTGCTGAAAGAGCAGACACAAGCCTCAATGTGCATCACAAACCTCCCTCCTCCACCGAGACATTGGCTCTGCTCTGTCTCCTGTGCCACTCTCTCTTGCATGCCTGTCTGTCCCTCTGCCTTTCCCATCTCCTCCTCCTCACCCCACCCCTGCCTTCCATCCCTTGAAACATCCCAGACCTGTTTCTGGACTGTCTTACACCATGCACTGGTTCATCACTACTCAATGATGTCCCCAAGAACTGTTCCTCAGCTGCTCAGCATCAGCAGCAGGAGGACTACGGAGACAGGCAGGGAGCACCCAGGCAGGAAAGCCAGCTGGGCCATGGGATGGATGAAGGTCTGCTTCCATGATGCTCCCTATCCCCAGCTCTGATTAACCTCCTGTTCCTTCCTGCCTTGCCCACCTCTAATTTTGCCTCTTTCTCTAGCCCAGAACCCACTTGAGCCTGGTGGGGAGGTCACCACTCGCAGCCACCTGCCAGTCAAGTGGCACCTTGTCCTCTCCATCCTGACCGTGTCCTTGGCCTTGCCAGTCAGGTCCTTGACAGGAGAGGCTTTTGTCTGCAGGTGACTGGACCTTGTAACGAGAAATGCCCAGAGATGCAGGTGCTTGTGGGCAGCATCCTCTGAAGAAGCTTATGCAGATCCCTCCCTCCTCTGCAGCAGCTCTGCCACTTCCCCAGCCCGCACACCCGAGCAGGGCTTTGCCCTGCAGCTTTGGCGTGCTCAGCTCTTCCCCTCCCACAGTGTGCAAACCTCACCCTCCTCCCTGGGTGATTCCTGCACAGAGGGTGTTTTTGTAGGGGAATTTTGGGATGGAAACGGGCCATGTGCTTGGAGCCGCTCGCTCCTGCCCATTGTGCCATCTCCAATAACACCATCTCGTGCTGTGCTGGTGATTGGGGCTCCCTGGGATTAAATACCCAGGGCTGCTGGCAGCTTCTCCTGGTGCTTGCGGTGAGTTCAGCACTCGTAAATCCCTAGGGTTGTGATTAATTCTTCATGGTGTTATTTAACTGCTTGTCAGGGGTTCACATGAACTACTCCAGGAAGATGAAGACTTTACCTCAATGCGCTCCAATGGGAGCTGCTGTTTTGTGTAGTGCTGTGAGAAACCACTTCTCCATCCAGACAACTGGAATAAGAACATTAAAGTCCGGAGCTCCTGATCCACATAAGGCCACGAGAGCAAACACCCACACATGGCATCATTCCCTCTTGTGCCTTTTAGGCCGATTTCCTCCAGAAAACTCCATATTTTGTCCCCAGACTGATGCAGAGTCTGAAGTAACCTGGTTTCCATTCTCTGGTGAACTTTTAATTGTCTGCCTGGTCCTAAAGAAGGTGGTGAGTCCCCACACAAACTTCTCCCCAGGGACTGTCACATTGCCCTTCCCCATCACCCCTCCAAAGCTGCTCCCTCCTTTGCAGCCTTGTCTGCATTGCAGGTCTCCATTTTTTCCAGAGTTGAGGTGACCACTTCTGGACCTGCTTTCTGGGGTCTGGTGCTCTGTACAGGTTTGCTACTGAACGTTATGGTCCAGCTTCTGCTGTCAGGTCTCAAGGAGCAGTAAATATCTGTGCCGGAGGAAGGGGATGTTCCTCGGAGGAGAAGGATATGACTACAGCCTTCGGCATCGCTTTGTTCTTCCCAGCTTGCTTTGCTACCTCCTGCTGCTCAGAAACTTTGGGTGAGATCCCAGAGCCTGAGTCTCTTCCCCACCAGCTGTCCCCTTCTCTGGCTCGTGGTGAACCACCAAATGCAGGGTGGGAAGGCGTGAAGAGATGTGAGACAGGACAGGACCTGCGAGGGGACCCCCACCCACGGCAGGGCACCCGCCTGCTCACTGATTTGGGGTTTCATCGGGGCTGAGCCTTGCTTTGCTCGGGCAGCAGGAAGACCCACGATCTGCAGGGTTTGGGGTGCTCAGGTCTTCCCAGGCGTGCTCAGCTCCATGAACCCTTGGAGAAAGGATTAGGCGAGCTGTGCAGCCCTCCGCTGCTCTGCAGCAGCAGGAAAGGTCGGGGTTCAGACCAGTCACTGGTAACAGCTTGGAAATCTGCGTTTCTGTGAGATGTGGATCTCCCTTCTTAAGGACACACGACCTTGAACCTTTCGATTTGATCTGGGGAAAGGAAGAAGGTAAGAAATAGCATCTGACCCAGCCCCTGCTGAGGAACGCGAGTATGGTATTAACTCTCACCGTGCTGCCAGTTGCTCGTGCCTGGCTCAGGTCTGGGAGGTGACAGAGCTCTTCATTCAGAAGGGAGAACAATTAACAAGAAATAAAATACCAGTGAGCCTTGAAAATCACCTGGAAGATAATAAAGAGA
This sequence comes from Aramus guarauna, assembly GCA_013400195.1. Taxonomy (NCBI): domain Eukaryota; kingdom Metazoa; phylum Chordata; class Aves; order Gruiformes; family Aramidae; genus Aramus; species Aramus guarauna. The sequence goes on along the minus strand of VXBL01005387.1, from coordinate 18,373 downwards.
AAACAAATCTATTGCTTTTTTTTTCTGAGAGCTCTTCTCAGCTCAGCAGATTTATTGTTGCCTTTTTAAATTTTAACAACTTGCGAGGCCGATGCACTGACTTCTGTTACATTAAAACTTTTGCTTTTTATTCCCTAATTCGTAGCAGAAGGGAAGCTAAATCACCAGGCAGTGAAAGGTTTGCAGTCGACAGGTGCTGCTGTGCAAGGAAATAGATTTCTCTTGCAAGGTGTCCTGTCTGCTGGGTGGCAGGTGATGCGAGGGGCATTGCCTTCCTCTGGTCCTCGTGGCGAGGGGGGAAGAACAGGTCCTGCAGCCTTCTGGGGTCGCTGGAGGTGGGCGAGGACTGCTCTGAAAATCTGCCCCAGCATTTCCGTCTCAGACAATGTGTATTTTCCGGGGCGCAGGCTGATTATGGGAAGTGCCTGCTGAGGCCCGTTGGCTTAGGACACCCACGCTTGTGTGGTGAGGTGGTTCCGCATGGGATGGGTGGGTTGCTCTGTGCTCCCATGGGTGTAGGGTCTGATCCCACCTAGTCGTGAGGAGGCCTTCGTCCAGCAAAAGACAAGGAGAAGGAAGATGCTGTGCTCGGCCACTCACCTGCTGCAAGACCTGGGCCAGACACTTCTCTCCAGCTTCATCTATGAGACAGACCAATAAAAATCTTTTTCCTTGAGTGTCTTGAAAGCTTTTCCCACTTTCCACTGTTTGGTGATGACCAGGGGGGCCTCAGTGGGATGCTCGCGGTGGTTCCCACACCCTGCCTTCACCCACTGCACCTGACCACAGGGCATATTGTGCTCCATGGCTCCCTGTGTGACACTGGGCCATCACCCTGGTTGTCTCCTACACATTCAGAGGTGACCCAGGGCCCCACGGACACATACGGTATCTTCCATTGCCTTCAGGAGACCTAGAACACAGGAGCCCAAAAAGATATGGAGGATGGCCCAAGGGACGCGGACATGTTTGGACCATTCAGAGCCCAGTATCGATGCATGGGGCAGTCACCCTCGTCGATGCACTGAAGGCTGTAAGTGTGGTGCGTGCTGCGTGTTGCTGGCTCAGTGCACAGGTTTCCTGCGGTTGTTAGACTTGCTGGGGGTAGTTGATGGAAATTGTTGACCTTGGAGACAATACAGTGAATGCTTAATTAATGAGGGGATGTAGACCTGGCAGTCTGTGCCAGCCTAACAAACAGGAGGCATCAGACCATCAGCCTGGGGCTTGCAGGTGTCCCCACATGCTGGGAGGGAGGAGAGGAGCAAACACTGATGGTGTCCCTTAGCATGTCCTCGGGGCTGCCCGTCCTGCCAGCCTCACCCAGGCTTGCTCCTGACAGGTCTTTGCTTTGCCGGACAGTCACAGCCGTCCAAAGCAAGCACAGATGTTCTCACCTCTGGCATGGACCTGGCTAATTCCTGCAGGGTTTTATTTGGCCAGGATTCAGGGGAAACTCCCAAAGGGGCAGGTTCTCCATGCTCCTTCACCACCACCCCACGCCTTTTTCCATGTGCCAGACACCAATGTGCATCCTGCCACCGCCTTGTCCTCTCCAGTATCTCCTACCCCCGCCCCAGCATGGTGCGGGACAGCCCCAACCCGGTGTCCAAACTGCAGCAAAACAGCTCTGAGGCTCACCTGCGACTTTGGTGAGAAGTTAGCCTGCGAACAAAGACCAGCAAGGGATGCCAGTTTTGTTTCTAGCTGGAGTCTAAAAGCATTTAGAGTCAGGTCCTCTTCTTTTCCAGGCTAAGGATGTTTCACCCAGAAAATAGGTTTTCCTGGTCTGGGAAAACTGGTGGCCACAGTCCTGCAGGTATCTGGAGTATGGCATTACCCACATGCCACGGGGACCTGCCAGCACCAACCCAGGGTGATGCCTGAGCTTCGGGTTTTGTCAGGATGGAAAGGGAAGCGAGATGGCACAAGCAGGTGTTGTGCAACCATGTGAAGTTACTCATGGTCAGATGCAGCATCAAGAACCTGCTTTTCATGAGGAACTTGACTTGCTAATGAGCTCTGAATCTGGGTCAGGCATTTCCCACACTGGGGATGGGTGGACGCGGGGACTGGCACCCTACCAGGGAACCTGGAGACATGAGGCAGAGCAGCCAGGTTGTCTCTGGCTGTGACAACCACAGGTGGATTTTTGCAAAGGGCCCTTTGGCTTCTGCCTCCTGCCAGTTTCAGCAGGCTGGGGTGTGTGTCTCCGCTGGCTGAGAGCAGCTGCAGTTGTGAATCTGGCCCTGAGATCATCACAGAAACTTGGCTCTTAGGTGAAGGTGCTTGATGCACAGTGGGTGCAAGTTCCTTCAGGCCCTGGCTCCTCCTGGCACACCACTGAAGGTCACGGCTGCCCCTCTCTTAGGAGCAAAGCAAAAACTGCTGTGGAGACGATGCATTATTTTCTTTAAGGCAAGACAGGTCAACTCAACCAGCTGCTGCCCTTCATGAGGTTTTCTTGTCCTGGGGGAGAGGTTGGGCAAAGCTGTGTCACCATCCAGACTGTGGTCCCCATCCAGACTGTGGTCCCTGCGACACAAATGCAGGTGCAGCCCCAGCTGAGGGGAGCTGCACCGTTCGATGCTCTCCAGCTGCTGGGGTGAGAGACTTTCCCTGGCACCCACCTGATGGCTGCTCTCCGCAAGCTCTGAGGATCCTGCTGTCCCAGCGGGATGCTCCAGCGCTGAACAGCCCCCAGGGCTGCATCACCGTAACCATGGGAAAGCAACCCAAGGGAGGGACTTCCTTCTGCTCTCTGTCCTGCGCTAAGATATGGTTTGGGTGCTTTATTCCGGTGTCACTCTGCTCTTTGACCAAAATTTCAAAATTAGGCACAGCAGCCTGTTTCATTTGTATGCATGTCTGGGCACTGGATTTCAATATGAAAATGGTGCACAAAACAGGGGTTAAAGCACAGGCAAGTGGCTAATGAGATCTTTACATCCTGTGTGCCGGCTGGGATGCCCTTGCCTGATTTGCAGGTTGCTCTTGCCTTGTAGTCCTTTAATTCCTTGATCCAAGCAGGACATTCAGTAAAAATCAATGTAAATAAGGCTCCTGTGGTTCTGCCTCTCCCCATCAGAGCCCAGCACTTGAGTCAGATGGACCGAAAACTGCTCTCAGCCACTTATTTTTTAAAATGAATCCAGCCTAGAGCAGGATTACGTGGATTAGCAGCCGAGCATTCCCCTGCCTACAAAACACATGCAGCCAGCCAGCCCATTCACTGATGGGAACCCTGTCCTCCAAATATGACATGTATTTACATGGCCTCTTGGCTGCTTGCATCCAAGCCCATCTGTTCGGCTGATTCGGGGTCTGCCCATCCTCCTGGGCTGCTTGGACTGCTGCCCTGGGGCGGTGGTGCCAGCCAGGCTGGTGCAGGCAGGCGGGCAGGAGATGCTCTAAGTTTCTCTGTCTGCAGGAAAGCTTTCCTCGCTGGCAGCATTGCATGTCGATGGGGGTCACAGAGCAAAGCAGGAGACACCCTCGGAGCAGGGGGTGCAGGGAGGCGAGGGCTCCAAGCAGAACAGCTGGTGCTTTTACAGCTGGATGCCAGCAAAGCAGGTGGCATTTTTTAGCAAGGAGGCCCCCCCTGGTGCAACACCTGCAGGTATGGGAAGGAGGAGGAAGCGTGGCCTGAAGTTATCAGAACAAACCCCGGGCTAGGAGGGATGTATTGGGTTAAAAAGGCAGCAGCGCTTTTCCAGACCTCAGCAGGCACCCGAGCACCTTGTGTGGGAGCATCACAGGGAGATGGTGTCCAGTATGCGAGGCTGTGGAAACAGGTATAAGATCCCCCACCTGCCAAGAAAAATCCTGGTGGGTCCTGCATGGAAGAAGACACCCCAGTTGCTGTTGTTACCAACCCACTGACAACCAAGGGACGGATTTTATCCCAGACCTGGGCAGCCTAAAGGGCTGGGCTGGCTCTGAGCCACACAGAGCAGCTCAGCCTTGTGTCTTCCCCGATGAAGGGTCACCCATGGGTGCAGAACGACGACCCCAGGGAAGGACCTGTCCTCCAACCAGGCATCGGGGGGTGGTGAGTGGTTTTGGGGGCCCTGCTGGATCAGCAGTGAGTGGCAGTGCTGGGACAGCCCCCCCAGTCAGAGTCAGGCAGGTCTGCAGGACCAGAGCGGGTGGCTTCTCATGGGGTGGTGCAGGCAGGATAGGCAGTGTGTGGGCAGGAAGGGGGAGAAGCTCCAGGGATGCAACCTCTTTGGAAGGGCCTTGCTGTTCCTCCACCTTTGCTGCTGGGAGGATGCTGAGCTCTAGAGAACACTTGCAAGCTGTGGCAGAGCCAGGCTGGCCTGCAGGTCCCCGTTCCCTGTCCCCTGTAGGGAGCTGCATGACGATCCCACAGCCCTGCCTGCTGCCAGCTCCGCTCCGCTCCCTGCCTGTGCCTGCCTGCCTGGCATGGGGTAAGGACCACGGCAGAGAGGGGAGCTGCCCAGCTCCGGTCCCTGTGCCAGGNTGACCCCTTTTTTTTTTTTTTTTTTTTTCCCTTCAATGGAAGCCTTCCAGCAATTTTTAAATTGCTCTCTGCTGAGCAGAGCGAGGCCAGCTCCCTGCTGCTCCTTGCTCAGAGCAGACAGCTGGCTCCTGCCCTGAGCTGGCCTCCCAGGCTGAGTGCCAAGCAGGCAAGACGCGGGTCCCATGCTCTCACGTATGCGAGCAGGGCGAGCAGGGTGCCCACGCAGCTGCAGAGGGCTGGCAGGGCTGCCTGCTCCAGCCTGGACTCCAGAGCGGGAGCGGGGCTGTGCGGGAAATCCCAGCCTGGGGCAGGCGCTGCAGAGGAAGCCGCAGAGTCTGCAGCTCACCCCGGGGGATGCCCTGCTGCCAGCCCAGAGCCCAGGATCTGCCCAAGGGGTGACACCTTCAACGAGATGCCAGCACCAGGTTGCACGGGCGTTGATGACCTCCATCGTCTCCAGCAACGTCCTGGTGCAGGCTGGTTGGGGGCTGCATCCCTCCCACCCGTTCAGAGAGACCCCCTGTGTGGGAATGCCCGGCAGTCCTGTCCCTCTATAAATGCTCCCAAAGGAGCTTCCCAGGACCTTGCCCTGGGATTAAAGAATAATTTGCGAGGGGGAGATGGGTGGGTGGAGCAGAGGTAAGTTGATCAGAGATGGTTGGACGGAGGAAGGCAGAAAATAACTCTGACAGTTTCCCTTGTTTATGCATTGCGGGTGGTTCCTTTCTTGCTCGCACCAGGTGTGACACTGGTCCCTTCTGCCTCGCTCAGCACAAGGCTTGGACGTGAACAAGCCTGTGATTCACTGAACGAGCACCAAGGAGAAGAAAGTATTGAGCAGCTTGTCATTCAAGACGCATCATTCCTCCTTCAGCGAACAAGGCAGGAGTGCGTGCTAATAATCTGGGATCTCGTAATTAAATACCCTGCAGCCTGAATATGTATAAGAAGGCACAGTTACGGTTTCGTGGACTGTCTCACTTGTGGCATTTCTGTGGGTTGGAGTTGCTTTGCTTTGGAACGTCAGTGCTCATGTAGGTCTTGCTGTATGTGGCACGCTATCAGTCACGGGTGTGAAAAATCCCCCAAGCCACCAGAAAATGGAAACAATCTTGAATGCTCCTGAAATGAAAGCAGAAAGCCATTCCCAAGACATTCCTTCAACAGTGAAATGGCTTTTTAAGGAATTCAGACAGAAGATTTAATAAGGGAAAAGCAGTACATAAAAAGAAAACCCCACCACCTGCAGCAACACAGTGTGATAGGAAAATTCAGGGTGGAAGGGGCTCTGGAGATCTGCTGTTCAACCTTCTGCTCCAAGCAGGGTCAGGCCAGGTTGCTCAGGGTTTTTTTCAAGACCAGTTGGTCTTGAAGGCCTCCAAGGACAGACCCTGCACAGCTTCTCTGGGCAACCTGCTATGATGCTTGACTTTCCCTATGGTCAAAAGAATTTTCCCTATATCCACTCCAAATCTCACTTGTTTCAATTTATGTTTGTTGTTTTTTGTCCTCCTACTGTGGACAATTGTGAAGAGCCTGGGCCTGACTTCTCAATGACCTCCTTGTAGATGGCCTTGAAGATCCCCCTTGAAGCTTTCTCATCCTCAGGCTGAACAAACCTTGTTCCCTCACAATGGCACATGCTCCAGCCCCTGGACCATCCTGGTGACCTCACCCCACTTTACTGATGCCCATTGGGAGACCCAGAACCAAATGAGGTATCTAGATGCACTCTAATGAGCGTTGAATAGAGGGAGGTCCAAACACCTCAGCTCCTTTGTAAGGACCTCTGACCGTGCACCTGCGTCTCCAGGAATGTCCTCTCCCATCAAGACAGAGGTGTGCACATGAGGAGGTGATCACAGAGGGCTACATGGGAGATTCTGAGCACAACTGGTGAAAACCCTGGTAGGAGTGGGCTAAAACCACCCTCCTGGAGGCTGGCTGGACAGACTGGCAACCAAAGATATCAATGCCATTTCCCAAGGAGGTGACAGTCCAGGGAGAAGATTTCTCCCCTCTGGGACAGCACCAAAACCACAGCACCTGCCACCCCCCAGAAAGTCTCCCCGAGGAAGTAGGAGGAGACGACACCAGTCAGGGTGGAGATGCTCGGTGTGGGGAAATCAGCTTGGCTGCAGCCGCTCCGTGGAAGAGAGAAAGTGCAGCACCACCCTCCCCAGGCACGGGGCCAGCGCGTCCCTGCACGAACAGGCAGAGCGTCCTGCGCACGAGGCGGACGGCATTTACTGCAGGGACACTGCTGAGAGCATTTGAAAACTTCTCGGCACTTTTGTGCCCCCTTGGAGGCATCTGCCCGTGTGGGTGTATGCACCACTGCACCAAAGGGACCTTGCCCACCATGAAGGCTGTGGATTCAAGCTCCAAATAAATGAGGTCTGAGCAGTGTTTGCTACACAATTCCGCAGGTACTCACACGGGTGTGCTTACACCAGCTGTGATGGGACTGTCCAGGGTGTCAATGAATGGCCTGTCGCGTAAATTTTTAGCCAATGCTGAATTTCTTGGCAGAAAGTAGTGCTTAACTCCCACCCCAATGCACCGAATCCATCTTTCTTATGGGAGCAAAAGTGACAATGTCCCCCTAAACCAGTACAAACGGAGGTTCCTGTAACTCTGCTTAATGTGTGGGGAAACATCTGGGAGGCTGATGGCAGCTGTGCTGCAGATGGGGGGGTGTCTGTGCAGAGCTCTCCCCATGTCTGCAGGATGAAACACAGTGCACTGCTGTCATTATCCTTGTCTAGGGGTTTACATGCCACCGTCAGCAGATATAACCCCTTGGTGTCTTCCTCTCTGGTGTCCACACTTGCTGAAAGCCTGTAACTATCTGCTGAGCTTTCCCATTGCTCTCCTTCATACTCCTGTCTCTGTGCTGCCTGTAACCCTCAGCACGATGAAGCAGGTGATCTGGAGGGCCCCTTTGCTCCCAGGCTCCCCATTTCTGTTTGGACCCATTAGCTGGCTCTTTCCATGTGCTGGGATCTCCTGGGAGCAGGGTGGGTCTTGCCGTGCTTGGACATCGCATAGGTGTGATACGACTTGCAAGGGGAAAGGGATAGTAATTGCATTGAGTTGAGTTCCTCCTCGGCTGTGTTAGCTAACCATAAATAAGATTGCACTGGCACTGTCAGATATGTTCTGTTATAATAGATAGGGAAATGTGTGGGGTTTTGCGTTGCCTTTTCTAAGAGAAATGTGTCAGTTCTCCACTGATGGACTGGCTGACCTCTTGGGACATGCCACTGACCAGGAGCTGCCCATGCCTGAGCTCAGGGCTGTTTCCCCTGAGGGAGGACATAGTTCACGTCAACCGTGCTCGTGGACTGGGATTTTCCTGTGGGTTCCCATCCTGAAGTCTTCTGACACAAATAAGGGACAAGTTGGGTGTCGGGGTGGAGGCACATGAGGTGGAGGAGTGGTCCAGCCTGTATGCTGTCGAGAGGAGAAGATGTTGCCCTGCTTGATCCAGGGCAAGATCCGCTGAACAATGTCTGGCTGCTGCTGGATCATGGCCCTGAGGAGGATGCTGGAGAGGGCAGGGGGTTGCAGGAAAGGCTGTGGTGGATGCTCAGTGATGGGGCAAGAGTTTTGGTGCATGCCTTCACTGCTAGCTTCCCATCTCATATGTGTCGCTTAACCAGTTTGTCTACAGCAGTCCAGTTCCTACCTTTTCATCGCGGGGTACTGGTGCGTGCAGTATTTAAATGCAGATTACCTGGCACAGAAACACTTCATCTCATACTCGCTGGTGCTTAAAAGAGTTCTGTAGATTGTCCAGCTTTTAAGCAGCTAATTGCAGAACTATTGGCATGTCTGCAGTGGAGGCTCAAGACATACATTTTGTTGTAGGCCTGCAGAAGATTAGATAATTCATCCAGATTCGCTGACAAGAACAGACTTTGACACAGACTACCTAGCTCATTGCCAAAGCCAGGCGAGCCCCTGGTAGGCAACAGAAGCGTTTTTAGGGAAGTGGAGCCTTTGCACTGAGCCTTGGGGAGAGGCAAAGCCCCAGGAACACAGCGTGTAAAGCCCAGCCATTGAGGAATTCTGGGTTTCCACCACTTCGGGAGGAAAAAGAGGCACCAAATGACTCCCTCTAAATTCACTCACCACCCAGAAGTAGCTGAGCTCTGACCCACAACACATCTCGAAAGCGCCAGCCTCCCAGGAGATGTCCACAGCTGACTGGGGGAGAAATGGGCTCCTGGATCTTAATTTACCTCTTCGCTCTTTCAAATGCCCGTGGCAACTGGAAGAGGAAGACATCTTCTGTGGTGCTGGCCTGGCCAGGTCTGATGGCAAACGTCCTGGTTCACAGGGCCTGTGGCAGGCACATCATGACCACCTAACCAGGGCAGTCGCTCCACCACCACCAGGAAGGGTTTCCCTGCGGTTGCACCCCCAGCAAAGACCCCCAGACTGGGCAGGACAAGGTGCCCATGGCACCCACTTCCCTTGGTCCTTAGCTGTAGCCCATAATTCCAGAAGTAACTGGCCACCAGCCTTCTGCGTGGGAGAAGGACGAGTGGAGAACAGAACATGGGCTCAAATCCAACACAAAGGACTCCCACCCGAGGATGGCTGGAGGCAGCAGTTCCCAACGGTCGGGTCAGGAAGCCTGGACCATCCTGAACCTTCACTCTGCTATGAGATGCTCAACCCCCCCACGCTGCACCTCTCCCAGGCTGCTGCCGCAGTCCATCGCCAAGTGCCTGGGTGCCCGAGGGCATGCCAGGTTTTGCGAGGGGATTGTGTGGGTCGGAGTTCACAAGTGCTGGTGCACACGTGGAGTGTGCGCGGTCTAAGGACGAGGTCTCAGAGGTCCCTTCCTGCCCTTGGCCAGGTGCTTGCCTGTCACCTCTCTGTGCTGCAGCAGTACCCATCCCACACCTCGCCCCTTGCTCAGCTCTTGCAAGCTACGCCAGAGTTAGGGGAAACTGAGGCAGACAGGAGAGGGGGCTGGGGAAGGCAGAAGGTCTGCATTGCAGTGGGCTGGAAGCAAAAAGCAAGCAGCACGAATTGACCCAGCCGTCCCCAAGGCAGGCAGGGAGCAGGTGACCGCGTCCATCAGGCTCCTCTGCGCAGGGTGGGACCTCCCGCGCCAGGACCCGGGGGCTAAGGTCATGCTGTTTGTTTGCAAAGCTGCTGGAGAAGAGCTGGCGGGTGAGCGTGGCCCCAGGTTTCAGGCCACGTGTCAGCTGAGGCAGGGAGGGTCAGGCTCTGCTGCCGGATGGGTTCGCCTTTCGGGATGTCTTGGGTTGGGTGCCTTGCGCGCGGCTGAGCAACTGGAGCAGGAGACGCGCCTTGCTTTGGGGCGTCCCGGGAGCGGAGCTCTCCTCCGGTGCTCTTGGAAGGCCTGGTGTTTCCTCCTCCCCGTGGGCAGGGGCAGGGAACTGCACGTCCTCTCCCGGCCGACCTCTCCTGCTGGGTCAGCAGGTCCCCGCTGGCCGGAGCCGCAGGAATGCTGGAGCACAGGCCATTCGGATGCCGCGCTGCTGAACTTCAGCCGGAGTGCTGTGTTCGTTTAAAAATATCCTCTGACAAATACCTGCACAAACAGGGGAAAAAGAAACCCCACCTAACCCTTTAGAAAAAGGCATCTCATTTTCCACAGGACAGAGGCATGTATTTTTGGCGTCCCTACCCTAGAGCTGCTCCGAGCCCCCTGCCCACCGCCATGAGGTTTGCAGCCCCTCCGCTGTGGGTTTGCGAGTGGGGCCGAGCCGGGAGCCTGGAGTGGGAGGGAGCGTGTCCTGCCCAGCACGGCCCCGCAGGGTGAGGCTCCCGGAGATGCGAGCACCCGCCTAAAGCTTCCCGGCAAGCCTCTGGCACGGCAGCACAGGGAGCGGGTCCTGCGCTGACCCGCTCGGCCGCACCCTCCTCCCCGCCTTGCACCGGCTGTTTTCCACTCGGGGTTGCTCCCCGGGCTGCAGCCGGGCTGGCAATGCCCGCGCCAGCGCTTGGCATCTCGCCTCCCTCCCGGGAGGGTGCAGGTACCGCCCAGCTGGCAGCCAGCTCCCCTGGAAAAGGGCTACGATGGGGTCCCAGCAGGAGGAGGATGCAGGGGGCTTTGGCAGGTGAGGGATGTTCCCCGGCACCAGCCTCAAGTCTAGGTGCGTGGTTTGGAGGTGAGAAATGCCTCTCAGCACCGCTTCTGCCTGCTAAAGCTCTGGCTGGGTTTCATGGCACTGGAGGCTGTGGGTGAGAAACTCCCAAAGCACCGATGAGCTGCCCATCCGACTGGGACAAGGAGGGGAAGCAGTGGCTCAGCGCAATGGGAGGGTGCAGTCCAGGGAAAAGCCCGGTGGGGACCACGCACGGGGTGCAGATGGGCTGGGATGGGGTGCTCAGGCTCCGGGGTACCCAGGCTCTGGGTGCAGGACTCAGCCCCGTTTGGTGAGCTGGAGGCAGTCCTGGAGACACCCCCACTTCGTGGACATCCACCGGGCAGCCAGCCCCGGGCTGTGAGCGCCGGGTCAAGGGGAAGAGCCACAGGGTTGCCCAGGAAGGGAACCAGGATGTGCGTGTCCCCGCCACGGAGCACAGCCCTCCACCTCACCAAGGCACAGCAGAGGGTCCTGAGGTGCGGGGAGACACCCAGCCCTCCAGCGTCTGGCCATCTTGAGCGTCCCCAGCTCAGCCGTATCTCCTCTGCAGGCTTGCCTGGGACGGTGACATTGCCAGCTAGGTCTTTGCCTCTGCATGGGCTCCCCTGTGTCCTGCTGGGACCTCTCTGCTCTCCCTGCACATGAAGCAGGGAGGCAGGACCCTCAACACCGTCTGGGGTGTGTGTGGGAGTGGGATGGACGTGAGCCCAGCGCAGAGACCCAGGAGTTCAATGGCCCTGGCAAATCTCCTGTCCGGCTTCCCAAGATCAGTGCAGTGCTGGTACAGCGATGCTCTCAGCTCCCTGTGACCTCTGGGATGCAGGACCCACCCGGATCTGGTGCTGTGCTGGGGTGAGACTCTCACGGTCACTGTAAGAGCCAGGATTGTGCCTATGGTGGAGGTAACCTCCCTCTTGCAGCGCTGGCAGCAGAGCCCAGCAAAGTGTCAGCTGGCTGTGTCGAGAAATGCTCCGAGGAGGCCAGACACTGACCTGTACTCATGCTCGTCCCCGCGCTGTACCCCCGCGCCTCGCGGCACACGCTGATGATAAACACGTTTCCCTGCTGCAGTGACCAGCAGCACTGCCTCCTCCACCCCCCGGTTACTGGCTCCCTGCCCCACGCACGCAAAGGATGCTTCATTCCTGGCTGATGACCGAGCCGCCTGCCCGGAGCATTTGCTGTCCGAGGGGCAAAGGGAGATGGCTGGGCTGCATGGCCGGCGGGGTGCAGGCACGAGGACAGATCCGAGGGGCGGCGGGAGCCCAGAGCTCTCCTCTAGGGCTCTCCAGGAAAGCGACAGAGAGCCTTGGTCCTGTCTGAGTGGCACAGGGCTGGCTGTCTCCATGCAGTGGTCAGCATGGCTGGGAGAAGGTCCTGAGCACTGCAGCTGGGTGCTGGGTGCTGTATCCCAGTCTCTGCAGTGTAGGACAAGGCTGGGTCGCTGTGGAAGGGCATGGGAAGACTTGGAGCAAGGGATCTTCAAGGGTCTTGGGCATCTTGGGTCATTCCTGTCCTCCTCCTGGCTGCCGTGGGGACACAAGGGGCTCTCTGGAGCCCACGGACACGCGGGGACACAGCTCTGCGACGAGGGCAGCGTGGCCCAGGGCAGCCAGAGCAGCCCGGCTTGGGGACAGAGCGAGTCCCAGCTGGAAGAACCAGGGCCTCTGAGCAGGTGCATGTGTGTGCACGTGTTTGCATGGTGCACCTGCATGCGCGTGTGTGTGCATGCATGGGCATGGACATGTACGTGTGTGGGCACACGTGTATGTGAGTGCATGTAGCACGCATGTGAGTGCACATGAGACTGCACACATAAGCGTGTCAGCAAGTGTCTCTATGCATGTGTGTGTGCATGCATGTATGTGTGTGTGCCCGTGCTCCTAAAGCCCTTGTTTCTTTGCTCCGGGGTCCTTCCCACCTCCCCTTTTGACGGGCAGGGCGTATGCAGCCCCCAGACCTTTCCTTTGGAGATGCAGGTATTTATATGTGAAAATATGGAAGTGCGTTCAGTCCCTGCTCAGTGACCTTCAAAACCATCCAGCAAATTCAGCTTGGACCGCAAGCCCAGCCAGATGGCCCTTCTCAAACGCGCTGGCCGTACAAACTGGGGTTTTACTCTTGATTCCTGCTCCAAGGCAGGCTCGTGAAACAGCGTATCCAGTATGTGCTCTGGGAAGGCAGCCATGCAGCCCCGCTCCGAGGAGGAGGCGGTGGGGAGAGCGCCAAGCCGGGGTGGGGAGGGACGATGCAGCCACGGGCTGGTGGCCGAGAGGTTTTGGGGTTTGTAATTGAAATGTGAAGCACAGAGTGAAGTTTGGGGCATCCGAAACTGGAGGGGAGGGGGCCGCGTGAGGGTGCACGGGGCTGGCAGAGCCGTCTCCAGCCGGAGCGGCTGCTGGGTGCGCGAGCAAGGTGGGAGGTGGTGGGAGACATCTCTGAAGCTAGTGGGGATTGGACCACGGGGAGCTGGGTGAGGCCAAGGGTGACTCCTGAAGCCCAGGAGAGGACAGAGGAAACCAAAATAACATCATCTAACGGAAGGGAAGGGTTAAAAGACCTGTCAGAGCTGAGCCTCTCTGGAAACATGGGAGACAGCTGGAAAAGATTTAAATAACTCTTTGCTGTGTGTCTGCAAGCTGTGGGTGCCAGTGAAAGGTAGTCTTATTTCTGATAATATCTGGTCTGACACACTCAATGTGTTTAACAGTTTTCAGTTCACTCAGGCAGATGAGACTAACTAGGAAGCGATCACGCAGGGATTCCTGGATGCTGCATTAGCATGCAACCTCCGAGAGGAATGTTTTCGCCTCTAAATGCAAATAGAGGTTGAAGCTATTGAAGAAGCTGCGACTGATCTCAGTCTGAGGAATCAATCTTGCAAATTTAGGGGTAGCAAAGCCCCCGATGCAGATGGGCGAAGCCCAACAGGGATGTTGAGGACCCCCCCTGCCCCCCGGTGTGGTGCCCGGAGGAGTGTGTGTGGAGCTGGCCGGTGGGGTGTCCGACAGCAACAGGGAGGGACACTGGGGCAGGCGGCGATGCCGGCAATGTCCTCCAGGTCAGCAGGGCCCTGGCAAGGCACAGGGCAAAGCAGAGCGCGGGACGCTCCCCGTACGGACCTGGGAGGTGGAGGGGATCCCCGAAGGCGCTCAGCTGCCAGTCAACGCTTCCCGTCGGGATTGGCACAGCCCCGCTGGTGACCTCGCGAGTGCTAATGGCGTAGAGATGCATCCCCACAAAAACTGGGGCTCTGGCAATGGTTTTGTGCCCTCACCGGCGGGACACCAGGGCTAAGAGCCGCCCGCATCCCGTTCAGCAATATTGCCAAACGTTCCTCGCTCAGATGGTGATGGAGCCTGTCTGGGGAGACGGGGGCTGTGACAAGTGACTGTGAGCTGTCAGGATGATGCTGAGCCCAGAGGAGCTGGTGAACCTTTTGGTGTGGAGACAGGGAGTGGTGTGTTGGGCTGGAGAGATTTTACTGCCTTTGTGTTTGGCCGTAGTAGCTATGCCAGGAGGTGAGATTAGAGGGTTCATGAACTTGTTGCATGACATGCACCATTTTCTATCGAGCAAAGGTATATTTAATCACATGGAATTAGCACTGAAAACTATTATTAAGCACTACTATTATCAAAGAGCAGATTTTTCCCTAAGCGCTGTTCTGGAGCAAATTTTAATACCGATAGTGTACACCGAAGGTTGGTCAGAAATTTTCCACTCAACTCCTATCACATGAAAAATGGAGCTATCAGCTACACAAGACTATTCCTAAAGTGGCTGCTGGGCTTTTCAGCAAAACTCCAGCACTTCAAAATGCAACGATTTTGGTTTTCAACTGAAAATGTTCGGATTTCCCGAAATAAAAGTTTGAAAATTTAGTCCTGCTGTGATGCACTTGGTTTGACATGAAGTGAGCATGAACTCGGACATGAAGGAGAGGACAAACCCTGCTGCTGTGGAACTGCTTGTGCCCCTTTCCCGGACTAAGGCTTCAGCATCAGCCCATACGAGACACCGGAGAACCCAACCCTGGTGCGTAGGGGTCTGTCCCTCCCCATCTCTCCCTTTCCCAGCAGGATCCAGGCAGCTTTCCCTCCTCGCTGCAGCTCCAGGAAATGACTCGAGTGACCCAAGTCTCTCCTGGAAACCTGCTCTCTGCGTGGGGCTGAAGGAAAACATTGCCTGGAACAGTTTTTCTATCAGAAAACTGGGTTTTATTGAAATCAAATCCTTCCCTGGGAACCTGTTGATTTTGCTGCCATTTTCTCCAGGAAGAAGTCTAGCAGAATCACTTTGACTTTCTTGTTTCAGCAGTGTCAAAATGTTTATTCCGATCATGTCAAAACACCAAGCTCATTTCAGGAAAGTAAAAATATTTCATTTTGACTTTATCATTTCGTTCGCTTAACTTCCACTTTATGTTCCGTGAAAGTATTTTTTAATACGCGCCGCTTGAGATCCTTTTGCACCGCGACATCCAGGCGCTCTGCGAGGAGACGATGCTGGATCGTCACACACGGCGTTTCAAAGGCCCAAATTAGCATTCGGGTGAATTTTCATTTCATGGGACATGCTGCACGTGTGGCTTTGCCTCTCAATGTAGAGCAGACGCCTTGAACGCTGCTGGGATTTTCTTGGTACTTCCCCCCCCGCCTGCCCAGCCCGTCTCTCTGCAGACACTCGTGGGAAAACCTGTCCGCTGATTCCCGTTGGGATCACGGGGCTGGTGGGGCGGCCTGAGGTGAGGGTGATGGGCTGTGGGGTGAGATGGGCACTGCTCGGTTTGCTCTCACCCAGCCAGACCATGGTGCTGGGGGAGAACCCTTGCAGCCGGGTACCCTGAGTTGCAATGCTGAAAGCTGGATTTTTTCCTTGGCAGTGAGACAAATCGGTCACAAACGCAGTCCCTGGAGCCTGCTGGTGTTTTTTTGCGTGGGCAGACATCCCCATCTGCCTTCTAGCAGGGCACTGCCCAGCACGGTCCCTCCTCAGCTCCCACGCCGGCTCCCACAGCTCCGCCACCACCCACGGGGCTCTGCTCTGGACCCTGGAGCTGCCGGGCACCCCCCCGGCACGGATGGTGAAGGAGATGGGGGGGCTTCAAAACAGCCTCAGGTGTAAATCTGGGGGGGAAAGAGGGCAGCGGGGGTCTGCGTGGGATGTTGTGGGAATCATTCAGGTGGAAGAAAGACGGAGATCCAGCTGGCCTGGAAGGACAGGAGGTGACACCGGCACCAGGCGAGGGCACCAAGCCTTGGCTCTGCCCAGAGCTGCAGGGGAGATGGTGGAGCGGGGGCTCAGGCTGTGCCTGGCCCAGATCCCATCGGTGAGGAGACGCCTGGAGCAGCAGCCCTCCTCCTCCTCTCGCTCCTCCTCCTCATCCCACCACTGGGCTTTCTCCCTTCATGCCTCTTGTTGGTGGGGATGATTCCCCCCGCCCCCAGCTCTGCTGTCTCAATTCCCCCTTCACGAGGAGGGTTTGCCCTGGGGAGCAGATGCTATGGGGCTCGGCATGGTGCACGCTGAAGGTCCTCCTGTTCGGATGAGTCTGGGACCGTCCAGATCGGTTTTGCAGGTGACTTGCAGGAGCCAGGGCACTGGAGCATCCATCCACCGACGGTGGGCAGTTGTGCTTTCTGGGGTGCGGTGCTGGGACAGGGCAGCTACAGCCCCCTCGCTGCTACCCTCACTTGCAAGGAGCAGCTCACACGTGCGTGGTGGGACGTAGCAGAGCTGGTCCTGCTCAGTCCATCCCCATCGCGCTCCCATTTTCCCTTTCAAGTCTCATTCTGGACACATCCATGTAAGGCACCCCTTCCCTTCCTCTCACGGAAGGTGAGCTTGGCGTGACAAACAAGGTGTTGAGCGGCATCATCAGCATCAAGAGCAAACTGTCTCCGAGCCCTGTTTCTGAGCCAGGTGGGAAGAGGGCAGGGGGGCACTGCCCCCCCCCCCATGGGAC